>CM035205.1:2014419-2024419 GCA_020233015.1 Callinectes sapidus
TTCAAAAGACAATATAAAAAATATCTGCTACTAAAGAAAAGCAAAACATGTCCATTGATAGCATACACACACACACACACACACACACACATACTTGAGGACAGCGATGGCGGGGCAGGAAGCAAAGGGTCGGGCTGGTGACGGAGGCGCCGCGCGGAGGTCAGGCATCAAAGGTAAAGAATCGCTCAGGGAATACCAGCGAGCAGTGTCGAGGCCGCAGTCGTGGCTAAACTGCGTCGCCGGACCCGGCTGAGTTATGTGACGTGCGCAGGTAACCGTGACGAACAAAAATGACCTCAGATGACCAGAGCAGCCACAAATTCTGCTCTCATGATAAATACTGACTTGCAGGAAGCTTCCTCTAAAATATTCCCTCGACTGTTTTTCCCCCTAATGTAACTGGGGAAAGGAGGAGGGCGAGGGAAGGGGAAAAGGAAGGAGAGAGAGAGAGAGAGAGAGAGAGAGAGAGAGAGAGAGAGAAGAGAGAGAGAGAGAGAGAGAGAGAGAGGAAGGAGAGACTTTATTTTAGAGGGACTGGAGGGCCTCTGCCACGAGCACGTGAATGATGTCAAGTAGCCGTCACCACGCGCTTTCGGGATTACAGCCTTGGGAGTTATGCTGCTCCCGTGTGTGTGTGTGTGTGTGTCTGTGTGTGTGTGTGTGTGTGTGTGTGTGTGTGTGTGTGTGTGTGTGTGTGTGTGTGTGTGTGTGTGTGTGTGTGTGTGTGAATGTGTGTGTGTTAAAAAGATTCCCCATTGTAAATCCGTGGTGGGAAGTATACGTAGTCTTGTGCCTCAGTCCCTCACCCTGCTCACTCACACAGTTTGCTTGCCGAGGCTTGAGCCCACGCAGTGCTGAACGGCCCTGCTTCGTCACGACCCAAGACAAAGTATACTGCTGTACGAGGTGACAACAGGATGACACGATCCACGCATCACGTAATAATTTGTGTAGTGGGTAGTTGAAAATTAACTTTACAGCTTAACAATTCACCCTAAGGCCTATTGGATACACTCACTGACTTCCCAAGCAACAGCCCTTCAATCACAGGAGTCCAGACAGCCGAGGAAGCAGCAGCATCACCACACACTCTTCCGCTGCCCATCGCCCATCGGAGGCCGTGACGCCGCGGAGTGACCATGAGTCAGCGCCGGACGACAGTACGTCACCATTATCAGTCGTCGATTACTTACTTTTGGATTAGTAAGCAGTGACCAGGAAGAGGAAAGGACCACCCTTAAATATGGATCCTCTGTCTGCTCTACATGAGGAGGGGAATGTGTCTCTGCCTCACAAAGATGATGATGGGCGCCGCTCCTCCAAGGCCGGGAGGACGTCGGGTCATAGAGGAAGGTATTTATGGCGCCATTATGACTGATACCGATTTGAAGGAAGCACGGTCAATATATGAGCCTCTTTTGTCGATCTTTTTATACGGGGTGAAGGTTTTACTATTTTATTATTTTTGGATCGTGAATCGGTGGACTAGGTGGTGGAGGGGCCGATAGGGGCTGCCCTGACGCTGGACTGAGGCTGCTGGAGAGAGAGAGAGAGAGAGAGAGAGAGAGAGAGAGAGAGAGAGAGAGAGAGAGAGAGAGAGTTGGAGGGAACGCAGGCAGAGAGAAGAAAATGTCGTGCTACGAGTAACGGAACATTTGGAGAACTGGACAAATTGAGGCCTTTTTTCTTATGAAATGGTGATATTTGCTTTCCTCACATCTCCAGTGAGTGAATGATACTTTTAGTTCCAAAGCCGTGAACGAATCTGACTCACAAACGACGGCTTCTGCAGGGAATGAAATACCTCAGTGTCTAACAAAGCAGCTAGATCTGGACTAGGCTTTTCATTCTCTTTGTTCTAATTGCCATGAGTGAAACCTCCTCTCTTTTTCCTTTTTCTTTTTTGTTCTGTGCAGTAAAGCTGATTAACAAAACCCATAAGGAGAAACATGCCTGTAGTTCTTATAAGACAGTCAAGAAGTGATGAGTGAACACTCACACAGTGTTTGTGTGTGTGTGTGTGTGTGTGTAACGTGTCGCGCAGCTTATCACCAGTCTTTATTTTGTCCCTCATTCACTTGCTCCCTCGTCCACCGCTTCCCCTCCAGCAGATTCAAGGAAGTTGGTGGCTCAAACCTTTTTTCTTTTGTAGTTATAAACGATGGAGAACATGATGTACCAAACATGAAAGCTACACTATACAATGCAGGCATATATACTTTCTGTTTCATGAACCGACCACACACACACACGCACACGCGTGCACACAGACACACACGCGTGCACACACACACACACACACACACACACAGAGCAGAGGGCGGCCTATGTGCCTGAGTTAGTACCGGTGGCGCGGGGAAAATGTTTAACCAAACTCGGCATGATGGATACAACACACTTGAGACAATAAATTCCTCTTAAAATAAACACTGACCTGCGAGGAAGCTGCTCTAAAATATTCTCCCTAATGTCTTTTTTGCCTCTGGCCGCCACACTTTATGTGTCTGACTTGCCCAAAATGTTGGCTACACCGCTGGTCGCTCTTTCTTGGTGACGCTGTTATGATGACTGAGGCTGCTGACAACACTGCTATAAGACTGTACCTTCTGGTCTGTACTCCTGCTGACTGTGGCAACACTGTCTCGTGGGTAGCAAAGGCAATAGCATCATTTGTTCGATGCAGAGCATGACTCACGTCACCCTATCGTGTAGTAACCACAGCCGGGCACTTTCAGCCTCACCACGAGTCGAACGAAAACACTTCAGTCAGGAGGCCGGCCTGTATGGGCCATGGTGTCTGGACAATCTTAGACGAGGGCCACAAGACACAGCCCACCCCAAGACGGAACAGTTGCTGCAGGAGACTGCCGGAAGCATCACAGACTAGATAAAGAATCATGTTTCTGGACAATTAAATACATACTCAGTCTTCGTTCATATTTTTCCGAAACATTTCACTCAAGGATTATTTCTAGTCGAGGAACTCCTTGTTTGACGGGGACGCCCTTTAAGCAACAGACGGACAGATTACATGAGGCTACGGAAAAAAAAAAACACCCGGAGTAGCGTCTTCTCCACACATTGTAAGTATTTCCTTGTCACCAGCCTGCTGTCGCCTTGCTGGATAAACAAGGTCGCAACGGTCCACGCCCCTCCTTGTCCACCGAGCCGGGAGTCACCACCAGTAGTCCACGGAAGCGACAATTTTGCTAGAACAGCAGCGGCTGTCATTAGCAGGGTAGGAAGGGGCCACCTACCGCCGCTGTATGTCTCCGTGTGCGAGGAATGTTCACTCCGGAAATAGTCACATAAAGTTATTTTACTGCCTTTTAAAAGACTAATGGAGAGGCGCCTTCATCTTACCTCAGAAACACGCTATGTCCCACACATAGACCCGCCTACCACGCCTCCGCACACTCACACACCCACGGTAGAGTCCCCTTCCGACCCGCGCCTCACCACTGATACTCATAGCTGTCATGTGATAGAGAATGCACTTTGTCACTTATGGATGGTTACACACTCCAATCAAACACATAAATGACAAGCATCAACAACATATAGATAAGCATAGATCAATAAATAGATGAATAATGTATTTTAACTGCACATCTACATTAAACCTAATCATCAAAATATCATTTTCCATAATCTTTAAAGTAATTCACTCAGTTATTAAAAGAGGGGTAATCACCGCCACCCTCAACACCCCGAGGAGCAAACACCGGGAAGAGTCGCCTGGCCCTCCCTGCCGAGGCAGCAGCAGCAGCAGCAGCAGCAGCAGCAGCGGTGAGGCCTTGCGGCTCAGTAAATAAACTGAAACATTACCACTGATGGGTCGGCGCGGCCCGTGAGAAGGAGCACTGCCGCCCTCTCCCTCTCCCTCTCTCTGGTCACGCTGAGCCGCACGCCAAACACAACAATATTAAATCGCGGCTCGGCTCGGCTCGGCTCCCTGTGTCCCCTCCTCCCCTCCCAGCCGTCCCCGCAGCCCCATCTCCTGCGCCTCTCAAACATGCCCACTTACGAACTACCCACTAAAGGGGCCTCGGCTAATCATCGGAGAAATATTAACCATAATGCACCAGGTGTTTGTGTAAGATATTCCCGGCGGCGACAATTGGCTACACTGGCCGTCAATTTATTCATCAAGCCGCTGCTTCCAGCCCGCACGTGACCCTGCATCAGTCATTAGGCAAATGGCGCCCGTATATAAAGGCTCCTCAAAGGTGCTTTTTCCCACTCAAGTCAGTTAGGAGTCGTATTGTACTGTCCGGCCCCACGTGCATATTCTGCTTCCCACTGCTGGCACGCCCAAGGTACGTAATGCCGGCCGGGAGAGGAAAGGGAGGCGGGTGTGTGGGTGGCAAGATAAGTGTTGGGGTGGAGGGACAGATAAAGAGATAGAAACAGAAATAGATTAACAGATAGATAGATGGATAGATAGATGGACAGACAGACAGGTATATACTAAACATAGATAGATAGATTGATAGATACATAAACTGATAAATAAATGCATACATAGATTAATTTTTCGTTTGTTTATTGATATAGCTGCTTACATGTGAGGGAGAGAGAGAGAGAGAGAGAGAGAGAGAGAGAGAGGGGGGGGGGCGGGAGCTAAGATACACATTTTGATATCTGATTCCACAAAATATTGAACAAAAAGAAGAACTCAGTGGCGAGCACGACGAGACACGCCAGCACTCATGTTTCCTCTCAGACGTACACAAGAAGTTCCTGTTTTGTGAGCATTATAAGCTTGTCTTAATGCACGTAGCAGCACTTGAACATCAAATATATGCTTTCCGTGTAAGAGCAGTGGTCTTGACGGTGTCGCAGCAGAACGATGAAGTGCGGCCTGCATTCCCTCGCCTACCAGCAAGTGGTGAGGACCTGCAGCCGAGGCCCCCTGCCGCCCCATCAGGCAAGCCTCACTCTCCCATTACCTCAGCTGCCCACCTCAGTAACCATTGTTAATGCCAAGTTACACCTGCAACTGCCACCACTGCTGTATGGACCGAGGGTTCAAGTGCCGCTGCCGTCCTCTCCCGGCGAGTGACAGTCGTTGGCGCTGAGACATGTGCTGCGGACTCTCGCCTAACAACGCCTCACTCCTTTATCACTAGATTAAATCAATTTACCTTGACCCGTACATGTGTTCCGTATCCCTCGTTCCCCCACAGCGGTGAAGGCACGCACAGGCCAAGGGCAGGGAAAGGAGTGGTGGAAATCGTTGGTGTGGCGCTGAGCTGTGGCGCTGCTGGACAGGTGTGGCTGCGGCACGTCACTGGTGATGAGACAGCATTAACATGAAAGGTTGTCTTAAGTGTCTCATGATGCCTTTAGGGAGGCCATAGTATGGCATAGCATGCCTTGGTGCAGTCACACGTAGTCACTCCAGTCTGGTGATGTGGAGCAGCGTGCAGCCCTCGTGTCTCACGGAACTAACAAGTAACAGTCACTATTCAACAGGCCTATCATGTTCATTGGATAATGTGTGCCAAGCCAAGGACTGAGTGAGCTAAAGGACAAAATACAAAAGAGCGCAAGTAAAAAAGAGGAGAGTTATTCTAAGACATAATTACCGCTATCATGTATTGAGGAAGGGTCACGGGGTCAAGGCTCGCCGCTCAGGGCTGATGAGGTGACTGCAAGATTCCGCCTCGCCCCAACCCCCGACACTTTATATAGTCTATAACGAATGTTCAACAGCGGCGGCGGCTGCGAGAGAATGACGAGGGTGTCTGCTCGCCGTGCATTCCCTGACGTGCTCTGTAAAGTATAATTACCGGCCAACTCATAAAACTCCCTCCCCCTTCATTAGTGTGTAAGGTGATGCAGACACGGGAACGCTCGCGGCCTGTGTGATCGACCTCAACCCATTTTTAGGACGAAAAGTAATACGTATTGAACTCGCTATAAAAATAAGCGGGTACAGTTTATATTTGCATAACAACCATCGCATTACGCTGCAGCACTTAAAACAAACATACACTTAGTCTGTATGATGCATTTAAACACAAATTATGTTGTGTTTCCGCCAATCACCATTCGTCCGAGTGACACTCCCCGTGCACCACTGCTCGCTGCAATGGCCACGGAGTGAGGGAGACACGGGAAGCTAGCCTCGCCCTCTTCCATCACCTGCTCTGAGCATCCAGCATAAATAGTACTGCAGACAGTTCGAGTCACAGAAGAGCGCTGAGCTTCACAAGATTACGCAATAAGTGTGAACAGAGACGGTGTTTAGAGGCGGGATTACAAGCAGCCACCGCTGGGACATTGCCGGAGCTAAAGTGGGGAGCAGAGGCCGCGAAAGGAGGAGCTCGCCTTGACGAGGTCGGGAGCAACGCCAGGTCGCCGTTACAAGCGGGAGGGGATCCTGAGTCTCCGGGGAAGGGAGGGGCGGGGGCGAGGGCGGGGGCGGGGAGCGGGGACGGTGAGGATGGGAAGGCAAGGTGGTGTGGCGGAAGGCTGTATAAGGAAACAAGGCGCGGACGGGCGGGCGTGTGCAGGGGAGCGGCGGCGGTGGCAGCAATATCCCCCCGGGCTCCTAACTGCAACACTCGCGCCATAAAGGGCATCAGTGTCAATAATGAACATGAGCAGTTGGCCCATCCCGCCTGACACGACCGCACGAGGAAATTCTGGACTTCTTAATGGGCGGGTTAATGTGCAGCTGCCAATGAGAGGAACCGTCATGGCGATGGGAATTGGCAGTTTGCTGGGCCAGGACCACCGCTGTTGTTGTCCACACGCCCTCTATACGCTCCCTAACGCGCCAACCACACACAACTTTTACACCTAACCTGCCTCAGGTTTCATAGATTTAAAGAAGTAACTACTAAGTTTGTTAGCTGATTTTCCAATAGGAGTGAGCGTGGTTTAGTCCTGCCTCCCTGCCCTCCTCCCTCTCTCCCTCCCTCCCTTCGCCTTCAGCTCGCCGCCCCCGGTAAAGATCTGGTAAAATTATATAATGAGCACTGGGGCCAATAACCCGTCATTAGGGGTTATGTGCACCGCATGAGATTAATATTGAAGGTTATTCTACAGTAAATCCTCGTAAGAGAAGCTACTGCCGTGGAGGAGCCGCCGCCGCAAGCAAGTTGCCACCCGGAGCATAAAAATTGCAAAGCTTAAAATCTTCACCTGATTCCCGAAACAAGAGGCACCTGAATATCCATAAAGAGAGATAAAACACGAAATAGGAGCCGCAATCAACAGCGCCAGATTGTGCGGCGGCCGAGAAAAGTAAACCGGAGTGTGGGAGTGTCATTCAGCGTTCTTTGTGGTCGGAAGCATAATGCAGCTCCCTATGGGTTTATCAGATCAAGTTTTAATTAAATTTTCGCCTTTACGTAATTAAGTCTCGCTCAACGGCCGTATAAAACAAGATAATGGGCTGAGGCTGATCGCGGCCGAAATTTCAAGTCATCATATATTCCAGGCATTTTGCGCTAGAATTTGATTACTCTTTAGGAGAGAAACAAGGTATCGGCGCCGCTGGATCCCGGGAGATTGTATTTAGATCAAGTTAAGATTATTTCTTGATTGATTTACTAAGATTGGATAAAGGAGGAGTTGGATTACACTTGCGTTTACAGAGTATAGTTGTTGTATTTCCTTGGAGTGAGGTTAATATTCCAGGCGGGGTGGTTTACTAAGATTGGGGGAAAATCTAGCCAGATATTACAAAGATTTACCTGCCATTCTTGGTTTAGGGAGTGTTATGAGGGCGGTTAAGGTCACCGGAATGTTGACTTAGACGCCATTACCGGAGATACTCAGCTTCTTTACCACTGACGCCACCGCCGCTGCCGCCGCCGCCACCACGGGGTTACCGCCGATTAACATTCAACTTAATTTTCTTTAAGCTTGGGTTTAATTACATTAGCAAGAGATCTGGGGAGGCTAAGCGTCTGGGAGGAATTTCATACAGTTGCATTTAATAACCCTGGCAGTAAAGTGAATGTATCTGGTACTTAGCCAGGGCGGCGGGGTTACGCCGCTCAGCCGCCCCTATACCTTAGTGGCTGCTGGATTACGATATTGGGATTATAAAGTCACGGTGTTGATGGCGGGTTGCGAGTCCGGCCGGCGTGGCGCGGCCCGTGTTGCTCCGCCAGGGTAAACACCACCCGCTAGTGGGAGCCATTAATCACGCCCTGATAATGACCGTTTATATCTCCATTAACAGGTCTCTCCATTACCGGCCACTTGGCGGAGCCCTGATGATGGTGACGATGGCGGCCACGGTGGCGGCGGCAGCGGTGCGAGGTTACCTGCCGCCTGCCCTTACCACCCTGAGACGCTGCGGATGCAATGCAGTGTGACCGCGAGGCTGAGGTGGCGGGGCAGGCCTTGTGAAGATGCCAGCAGGGATGCCACCGACACTCTGGTGCAAGACAATCTAGGGGGAGGTCTGGTATACTGTGGCTGAAGATGATGGTGATAGTAATAGGTGAAGATATACACAATAATATAGATAAATGGAAAGTCACTATCATTACCATCATTATCACCTATACGCCATCTACTTTAAAGACAGAGTGATACGCCTTATCTTTCTGTCTGAATCAAAGATACAGAGGAGGGGTCAACTGTCTTCTTGCTGCCTCTCCTTCAGCAGCCTTTTACCATCCTCACGAAACACGATGGCAGTATTCTCCTGCATATTTGGTTAAGGCGGCTCGTCTTGGGCCTCCAGTGCCGGTGGCCCGGGTTCGAATCCTTGCCCAACCTAGTTGCCCAGTGGGAGATGTAGTGCTCTCCCGTTAACCCTAGTGGTGTCATATGACCTAAGCTGTTGTGACACCTAATGGAATCATTTCCATTTTCCTGATAATAATGATAAAAAGAAGGAAAAGGAGAAAAAGCAATACGAAGAGAACAACAAACAGAACATAAAAAATAACAAGAAAAAGAAGACCAAGTACACGAACACGAAGAAGTAGTGTGACAGATTAGCAGTATCAGCCGCTAGACACCCGTACATAGTGAACTCCGGAACCCTTTGAGCCAACACCACCACACCGCCAGTCAAGCACCAGCTCGGCGCACCCAACCTAGGACGACATCTGTGCCACCACCAGGTCACATGATCCCAACCTTCTCCCTCCTTCACCTCTCCCATACACCTACAGCTCTCCCTTTTCCAGCTTCCATCCCCATCCCTTTCTACCTCTTACTCTCATCTTCTATGTCCCTTTCATTTATTCTTCCATGCTTCCCCACATTTCTCCATCAGGTATCTATGTTCGACCTTCTCTTTTCTCCTTCCCCATCTCATTCTTCCAACTGCCATCAGCCTCGCCAGCTGTCCCAGATAGAACAGTGGTGTGTGTCGCGCGGCTCCCACACTAAGCCATCCCTGCACACACTAAGTTGAATTCTAAACAATGGAGGTCGCGTTCTGGTAATCACGTTCCCTACAATCCAAACACAAAGAAATAGAAAAATACAGATTGATATAAGAAAAAGGAAGAAAGTATACAGATTACTTCTTGACGTACTCACACACACACACACACACACACACACACACACACACACACACACACACAGGCATTCAGGCAGGTGGTGGCGGTGGTGAGGAGCGGCCAAAAACCTTGGTGTGGGCGGGATGACATGTGGCGAGGCATAGGAGGTGATGGCAGGGCGCGGGAGCCAGCAGGGGGATGGACCTGTCACTCACATCGCCAGGACTCACGTTCCCCCGCGCCACACCAAGATTACTACCACAATGGGTTTCTCCTTCTTACTCCCGCCGGAGCCTCCCCTCAGCAGCGCCCCGGCCCTCCCTGCCTCCCAGACACCACTGCTCAGCCTCCCTGCACTGCTGCTAGAAGGATAAAGGTGTCTCGCTCCTGTGGCCGACAAAATAATGACCTCACATCGTTCTATCTATCATAAGATCTCGCACCCTTCACTGTAATATTTTCCACGTGAACCTTGTAAATACTCCCAACTTCCTATGACTGCCTTTTATTTAATT
>CM035205.1:2026919-2037213 GCA_020233015.1 Callinectes sapidus
ATGACATCCAACACGCCGCACAACTCCCTCCCTCAGGTAAAGCTCTGCATCATGCAACGCGCGACTCACAGGGAAGAGCTGCAAACCTTTCTAACAATCATAACGACGAATTCATCAATATCGGACCTTTCGCGATTACTGAGCGAACCCGTAATTAATCTTTTTTAAAACATATCTACATTAGAATACATACATATATATATATATATATATATATATATATATATATAGAGAGAGCGGAGATAGAGCGCGAGAGGAGAGAGCAGAGGAAGAGCGATAGAGAGGAGAGAGCGAGAGAGAGGAGAGAGATGAGATAGAGAGGAGAGAGATAGAGAGGAGAGAGATAGAGAGGAAAGAGAGAGAGAGAGAGAGAGAGAGAGAGAGAGAGAGAGAGAGAGAGAGAGAGAGAGAGAGAGAGAGATATGCGGGGTTTTTCTTTGCATCGCTGGTGTCTTCGTGCATACGCAAGACAACATTAAAGGATCAAATTGAAAAGGAAAGAAGTACAATAAAATCAAAAGATTTTTTTCCATGACAGTCGTCTGTTTCCGATTTTTTATCACTCTTCTATCTAGAAATTCAAGTTGTCGCAGTCCAGGCCCTTCATGGAGGTTCAGCAACAGCCATATACTCCATGTGACAAGACCCTCTAAACCATGACAACACATTATTCTTTACCTATGGAAGAGGAATGCGTCATCTTATAGTTGGGAGGCCACAAAGTAGCATTTGAAAACAATTCCTCCTTATTTTTAATTTAATCATAAGACAACACACAAGAAAATGTAAATATTTAACCCTACCGAAGGGCTTCATTAATATAGAAAGTTAATCTTGCCTAACTAAAGGACTACCCACAGCTCAGTGACGGCGTCTGTTAATATCAAGAGGTGGCGGCAGACAAGATCGAGTTGTGTGATATGCACCACGTACTGGGTGAGGCGCTAGTTGCTATCACGTACAGTACCAAGACAGTAGTGATCTCTGGCAAAGAGTTTTTAATGGATATAGTCAAGTGAAGAAGGTAATATGACAAGGTAGTCCAAGATAACAGGAAAAAATTATGTGATTTGAAGTTGGCCTCCTCCCGGCTGCTCACTGAGCCTACAACCCAAGCCGCTATCAGAAGTAAGAGGGAAATCTGAAATGTGCCTGGGATAGGCCTTTATTTCATGGCAAAAGAAACATAAACGAAATATTTTTGTGGCCGTTGGTGCGTTCACTGTGTAGACCTGTAGTGTATGGAGAACCTGCTCCTGCCGTGCTGTATTATGGACGTAATAGAAGTGTATCGTCCTTTAACTACAGTCCGTCTGCAGGGTCTGAGATACCTCGGCATCACTGAGATCAGCCTCTCCTGGAGCAAGCGTGCCGGACAGGGTGGATGGAGCACACTGGGTTACAGAGTTCGTCTGCCTCCACTTATCCAGGTGGAGGTGGCTTGAGGCGAAGCCATTCCCCGGACGACTGGACACGTTTCTACGCTGTATTGCAATGGGCGGCTATGTAGCGACAGCAGTGCTTGCGGTGCCGGAGATCGCTGTGACAACAGTGAGCAACAAAGCTGAGGTGGACAGAAAGTGGTAACATTCAGCACGAACGACATGGTGCTCAGGACGTGCTGCATCATCCCACAAACACTGGCTGACGCGCACACTGTTGTGTCCGCACTGGCCTGAGCGAACACACAGGAACCAGGAAGTGAGCAGCACGAGGAAGCCCAGCACAAAAGTTCAGGAATTTTATAGCCCCGGGGAATGCGATAGAAAGATGAGCTACAAACCACACCATCAAGGAAGTTTATCATCAGAAACGCTCGGAGGATTTCTTGTTGTTTTACGCAACGCTAGCACGTGGAGACGCCGCCGCACTAATACGAGAGACAAATCACTGCAACACCTGATTTATTTACAGTCACAAAAGTCACACGTCTACAAGCAGTAAGAATTTTCTGCTCAACAGATACTAACACCATCATTCTGGTGGTAACAGTCATGCCCACCCTCACTGTTACTGCAGGTCTGTGTGACAGAATGGATAGGTCAGCTGCTGACGCTGATGAGGCCACCCATGGGAGATGATCACACACACACACACACACACACACACACACATACACACACACACACACACACACACACACACACACACACACACACACACAGCAGCAGCAGCAGCAGCAGCAGCAGCAGCAGCAGCAGTAGCAGCAGTAGCAGCAGCAGCAGTAGCCACAGCAGCAGCAGCAGCAGCAACAGCAGCAGTAGCAACAGCAGCAGCAGTAGCAGCAGCAACAACGACCACCATAACTACTATTACTACTGCTTCCACCAGCACTACCACCACTACTATTACTATTATTGTTACTAGCCCAACACCACAACCGAGGCAGCAACAGTACCAACAACAACAACAACAAAGACAGCAGCAATCCTCCACGGTGGTGGTCCCTTACGAAAGCAATCACGCCTCCCGGGCCGCCCTGGCAGCTGTACTGGTGACCGGCAGGCCCGTCCGTGCTGTGGCAGGAGTGACCATGCCGACGTCACCTTGTGGACACGTGTGTGTGTGTGTGTGTGTGTGTGTGTGTGTGTGTGTATATGTGTGTGTGTGTGTGTGACCCCCGCTCCCCTGTACACTCGTCATCCGGTATAACTCTCCCCGGGGAAGGAAAAGACCGTTGTTCTTAATCAAAAACACGAATAATCGCACTCTTCATTTTATTTATGTTGACAAAATTACTTTTCAATTTCCATATAACTATTTTAGGGTAAATTTATTCTATACAACCAAGGTAAATATATCCGTATGTAAACAGTAATTCTGGACAGGTTGTGCTTTGTGATGGTAATGAGGGCGGCGGGGCTGACGGGCCACCCGGGCCGTGCCTCGCCGCTCGCAGCCCAACAGTCACCTGACACTCAGGCTTTGCATTAGTGGCCTAAATCACCGCCGGCCATTCACGGGATTTGCAACACGATTTCCCTGCGTCACTCCGATTCTGGGGTGTCAGGAGAGCCTCGCTTAGCGGCGGCAGGACACCAGCCAGGCGGCGTGGTGCGGGGAGTGTACTGCGGCGTTATTAGGGATTAGTCAGCGGTGGTTTCCTGGTGACTTGCCGTCCCATCAGGAGAGCAAAGGATCATTGGACATGACAAGTGCTTATTATTGGATTTTCTCAGCTATTGAAGTTGGTGAAGGGTAACTTTTGAAAGGCACCGTACTGAAAATAAATATCCGCCTATATAAAGACAATATGTCATACAGTAGTTCACATCATTTGATGAAAAGTCACAATTTCAGACAGAGATTGAGTGTATATTTCAAACCACGACGAGAGAGGAATAGTGTGAACGAGGTTGATGACTTGAGGGCGCGGGGGAGGCACAGAGGAGAAGCAGGAATGACTGGGCACCGCCAGGGAATAGGCGGGACGGCCACCTGATCCAGCCACGGCGCCGCCAACCCACCACCAGAAATTGATAAACGCAGTGACAAACAAACTGACAGTCTGAGATTACTGCTCATCCCAGCAGCAATCCGACGTGTCACAGCTGAGACACAGCCACCAGTCTCCCTTGGGCACCAGCTGTGTCCAGCCGGCCATGCCGCGCCGATCCTGCTGAAACTATTCTTTAAATGAATCAATTGCTTCTTCCATCTGGTCTCACACTCTTGCTTCATTTAGCTTCATGCTTATAAAGAAGGACAACTTTTGATTCCTAGTGACACTTGCAAACAGTCTGAGTATTGGTGGTGTGGACGCCACCACCGCCTCCATTCTTGCTTCCAAAACCCCGTGAGGCTGACACTCACCTGCGGCGACCCTCGGCCTGCCTGCGCGAGCAACTGGTGGCAGTATTTAGAGCAGATTGTTCCACAGTAAAATCTGTCAGGCGTCAGGGATTCGGGATGTAACTCAATTCTGCTGTCATTTTGCCGCACGGCCGACGGGGAGGCGACGGGAGGACCAGCCGGAGGGAGGCACCGCAGGAGGTGGTGGTGGTGGTGGTGGTGGTGGTGGTGGTGGTGGTGGTGGTGGTGGTGGAGGCGGCGGCGGTGGTAGTGGAGGTGGTGGTGGCGGTGGAAAGACTGACGATGAAGCTTTAATTTGTCGAGCGCTGTGTCTCCTTTAACTGATAGGTGACAAGTGAAAAGTGGAAAGTATCTTCTTTGACAAAATTAATATTCGACAGGTCTTGTCTGGGTGATGACGCCAATCACGCTGAGGCGGAAGCGTGCCTGGGGGAGGGGGGGGTCGTAATTGTAGGAATGTGAATGGGTGAAGGAGGAATAATGTAGTTCATGTTGTTGCTGGAATTATTATTGTTAGTAGTAGTAGTAGTAGTAGTAGTAGTAGTTGTTGTTGTTGTTGTTGTTGTTGTAGTAGTAGTAGTAGTATCATTGTTATTAACAAACCTTGCAAATGATTCCTCAAGAATAAAGGTAGAATTCTTTCTCTTTTCCTGCGGTGTCCAATGACAATAAATGTGCCTTGTCTTATCTAACCCTTTTTTTATGTATGTGTGGATTTATGTATGTCTTATTTTTCTTTCATTTTTATTGTTATTGTTATTATCTATTTTTCCTTGTTCTTCGCCCTCCCCTCCTTTTCTTTTTCTTCTTCTAACATTTTTTGTCCTCATTATTTACTTTTCTTTCCTCTTCTTCATCCTCACCTCAGTGGCGGTGGTGGAGCAGGCAGTCGTGATGGCAACAGTGGCAGCGGTGTTGTGGTGGTAACACTGATGGATGGAGACCACAGCCGTTATGATGACGATGATGGTAGTGACCGGGATGGTGGTGGTGGGGGTGATGGTGGTGATGCAGGCGTAGTAATGAGGAAGGCAATGGAGTTGGCAGTGGCTGAGGCGGCGGCACTGTCGGTGGAGGCGCACCCATGACGTAAGGGCTGGGCTCCTGCGGCGTCCCGGCCATAAAAGTGGCGGTGGATGTTGCGGGCGTGATAATGGTAACGCGAGTCCCAGGAGGCGTGGGGGAGGCGGGGCTGGACCGTGTGGTGTAATCCGCCTTGTCAGGTCTGACGCGGGGTCCTGGGGGTATGGGAGCAGCGGTGGATGGTAAGAGTGGGGGCTAAGGCGCACGCCACCAGTCATGCTCCACTCCTCTACTCCGTTCAGCCCCGCCTGCTGCTGGATCGCTGTTCCTTGTTGCTGTTGACTCGTGTCTTGCCTCTCCTCCTGCGGTGCTCCTCCTCGCCTTGCTGTTATTCATCTCGCTATTCCCTGTGCAGCCTTTGCATTGTGTTGCTGTTCAGTGTTTGAGGTTGTTTTGCTTTTTTCCCACATATCTGCAATGGTCGTGTCTCTGTTGTATCTTTATTTATTGCCAGTGTTACTCGTATCCTGGTCTGATCTAACACTTGATAAGCCACGTCGTCTGGTCTCCACAGGCAGTCTTGACAACCACGTAACCGGCTCTTTAAGCACAGTTCTGACACTTGAGATTGGGAAGCACATTTCTCCTATCGCATGCAAACTCCAGCAACACTGTCGGTAAAGTCTTCGAAACTCTTGGTAAGAAGACTTCTTTGTGGGCTCTCTCCACCACCAAGACCACAACACACACACACACACACACACACACACACACACACACGTCTGAGTGCTTCTTAAAAACAGAGCTGAGTTCATACATAAGATTCTACGGTAGTGGGCTCCAGCGACCAAAGCAAATTTTTTGGTTAAGATTTTCACCGAGTCTTATTTCATATAATTACGTTCATTGGTCAAGTAACCTGCTGCACTGACTTCCACTGCATTTAGCGCTTTCCCTCCTGTTCAAATCTTCTAATATGCTGAAAATCGTACTGTTGTTCTGTTTCGGGTCTCTCACAAGATCAGAGGAGGCGAGATAGAGATGAACCACCTCGCAGAGTGATCAACATCTGCACATGGCTTTAACAGTTACTGGTCCTCTCTCATGGTGTGCACCAAATGCTGAGGATGCTCCAGGATCTATCCTACAGAGAGCACGAGGCGGTGACCCTCCAGGGGAACACACACGGCGCGACACAGGACACTGCACCTCATTACGCCGCTGACGTGCGCCACACCGGCAGAGGCAGGGTTGCCAATATCGTGGAATTGAACAAACAAAAACACCACTGCATAACAACATCAAAGACAACAGGAGGAGAGACAGACGTATGGAAATCAGAGACGGTTAATACTATGCTACAGAAAAAACGTAGATAAATAATTAGCAAACAATACCAGAAAATGCTTCATCCGCATAAAAATAAACAAATTCTCGAGTGTCACTGAATAATGGACACTCTGTTTTACATTTGCGGTGCTCATTACCACATTAGCTTTTTCACCAAGAGGAAATGTTTTCAACTCACTAATTTCGTTTTGACGGCGCGGCGCTCATGTGTGAGGACGCGGACCCACAGCAGCGGCGGCGACAGCAGGAGACGGCGCGGACAGGTAGAGAAAAGGTGTGTGTGTGTGTGTGTGTGTGTGTGTGTGTGTGTGTGTGTGTGTGTGTAGATGCTTTCTACAACATACTGATGACTAATGTAGGTTGTTGCAGGGAAAAGAAGGGGAATGCTGCAGAGGAGGAGGAGGAGGAGGAGGAGGAGGAGGAGACATTAGGGCCTTAATAACATACAGTAAGCATCTAGCGGTCAAGTTGTGGCTCAAACCATCAATGACGAACTGTGATGGCAGATGAGAGAGACATTATTGTCTTTTCCCACTTACCAGTGCAAGTCGAGCTACATCCTCCTCCTCCTCCTCCTCCTCCTCCTCCTCTTCATCCCCCTCCTTCCCCATTCTTCCTTTTCTTCCTTCTTGATCTTGTTCTCCCTGCTCTCCTAGTCATCTTCCTTGTCTTCTTCCTCTTTCTTTTTCTTTCGACCTATATCTTCCCTTCCTCCTCTTTTTCCTCCTCCTCGTCCCCCTCTTCCCCTTCCCTCCTCTTCTTCCTCTTCTTCCTCCTCCTCCACCTTCACTTCCTCCTCCTCCTCGCCATCAATCAGTCTGCCTCTCTTCCCTCTCTTCTCGACCCATTTGTCTGCCCGCTCTCCCTCTCTCTTTCTTCTCTCTTTCTTTTACCGTGTCTTTCTTGCCTCTTCTTTCCATCCCAATCAATTAGTTCCCCTCCACCTGCGTCCTCGTAAGGTTCTCCTCCTCTTGTGAGTCCCGCTCAGAGTGTTTGTCCGTGATATTTAGATGCGGAGAGACGGACTATAATGACCCTGCCGTGTTTGTTCTCCGCTGCTGACTTGGTTCCGCTGTGAGTTTCTTTTCCCTCTTTCTCTTTCCACCTTTTTTTTTTATTGACTCTCTTTTTTATCTATTTCTGTTTTGGATTGTTTGTTTTGGTTTCAGTGTTTGATTTGGTGGGTGTTGCTTTTTTTTTGTTGTGTGTGTGTGGTGGGTTCTTTAGTTCTTTATCGCCAGTTTTCGTCATTCTCGCCCACGTCTCTCGCCCTCCGCCGACCTGTCCGTCACGAGGCCACCTGTCGCCCGCCTCGCCGGACTCGCCGCGTCGTCCTGTCAGTCTCCATTCGCACCTTTTGTCTCGTCAGCCCGGCACACACGCACACGCTTCTCCCTCAGGCCACCCACTCCCCTCACTCCCCTCCCCTTCCTCGCAGCACACTCCCCTCCCTCCCTACCCACACTTTCCTCACGCACTCTTCCCTCTTACCTCCGCCTCACCCTTAACGTTCCTTTATCTCCACTTCCCTTCCTCTTCTTTATCTCTTCCGGTCACCCTCTATCTCACCCCCTCAAACCCCCCACTCCCCCAAACCCCCACCCATCCTTCACCCCCGAACATCGGTGGATCGTAAAACTGTCCAGGGCCTCCCCGCCTCAAGCCCCGCGGGGGAAAAAGTGACGTCCTGTCCAAAAAAGTGACGGAGGTCGGGCTTCATGTCCTACGGATCCGATTTATGAAAGGAAAGCCAGGAACACCGGGTGACTGGACTATTGGGGGGCGGGGGGGGGGTAAGGGCGTGGGTTGGTTGGGGGGAGGAGTAGGTGGCGTGGGGGTGAGTGTGGTAGATGGCGTGGGTGTAATAAGGGTCATGATCGTGGGCGTGTGGGCGGGTAATGGAGGGCGTGATGGGTTTGGATGGTTTGGATAGTGTGGGCGGCATAGGAGGCACATTGTAAGGAGAAATAATGGTGTGTGTGTGTGTGTGTGTGTGTGTGAGTGTGTGTGTGTGTGTGTGTGTGTGTGTGTGTGTGTGTGTGTGGCGTGGTTAAATAAAGTAAGTGTGATTCATGCAGTGGAGAGATAGAGAGAGAGAGAGAGAGAGAGAGAGAGAGAGAGAGAGAGAGAGAGAGAGAGAGAGAGAGAGAGAGAGAGAGAGAGAGAGAGAGAGGGAGGGAGAGATTGTGACAGATGAAGAAAGAAAGAAGGAAAAAAAGAAAGGAAAAGAAAGAAAGAAAGAAAAAGAAAGAAAACATATACTGTATGGAAGAAATAGAACGTGTGTAGGGTGGAGAGAGAGAGAGAGAGAGAGAGAGAGAGAGAGAGAGAGAGAGAGAGAGAGAGAGAGAGAGAGAGAGATCGTTTGTGTGTCATTACGAGGAAAGTTAATTACAAACTCTTTACTGGAAAAGAAATACAACGACATGTGGTGTTTTAAGAAGTTAGAAGCGGAAAAATGTCACAATTAACTCTTTAAAATGTGAAACGAGAACGGAAAAACCGAGAGAAAGTAAAAAGAAAAAAAGAAAAAAATAAGAAAACTATTAAAACAAACAGACATTATCGTACATCTATCATCATCATCATCGCTCCATAAAGATACCATTGAAACATCGTATGGAGGTCAAAGATTATCGTATCTGGTTTTGCCTTTCGTATTAAACTAACTAACTAATTCCTTTCATATCTTTCGTCTTAATTAATTAACTAAAGCCATTTCAAAGCATCCTACTAGCTAAAAGGACAACTAAATAATATACTCTTTTTAATAACCCCTTTTTCATATCTCTCTTATCGATGTTTCTTAAGATTTTGTTGTTTTAAGGTTATGTTATGCTGTACATCAAGAAAATACACGAATAATGACAGGAGTTAATGAAAGGAACCGCGCATAATACAAGCCATCATGTAGAAATTTTATTATTGTCGTGTATTGAGGGAGAAGAGAAGAAGGAAGAGGAGGAGAAGGAGGAGGAGGAGAAGGAGGAGAAGGAGGAGGAGGAGGAAAAGGAGGAGACACGGGGCTGTAGAGCAGAAAGGAAGGCATTCATTGATTGTTGCTATTCACAAGTAACAGTGGCCTTCCGGTGAAAGTGCCTTCAGAGAGAGAGAGAGAGAGAGAGAGAGAGAGAGAGAGAGAGAGAGAGAGAGAGAGAGAGAGAGAGAGATTAGTCTCCTTACTTCTATTCCCTTTCCTTCCATAATATCTACAACACACACACACGTGGCAGTGGTGGTGGTGGGCCACACTTGGCCACCACAACACACAAGTGGTGACACACAGGAAGTCCGGCGCCAACACACACTCACCCACTGCACATGGTGGCCTCAACAATATTTTACTCTTGTATACAACACCACCACCACCACCACCACCAGACCGCCGCTATTAGGCCAGCCTGGTGGTGTGCTACAGACAGACACACACAGGTTCATCAGAGTGAAGGTGGCGGTGAGAGGTTTGTGCTGAACGTTGTAAAGTTTGACACAGTGGGAGCGTCAAGGTGAAGGAAGGAAGGCATGAAGAAACAACAATGAGACACAGCCATGAGCCAGGAGCCAAGGGGCCGCGTGGTGGGCTGGCTGGCCTGGGCTGGCTGGGTGGGTGGGTGGTCAGTGTTGTGGTACTCACCCCCTGCAGGCCCGAGGGTCCCGGCAGCTGGTCAGTGGTGTAGGACTCCACCTGGTCGTGTTCCTCCTTCTCAATCTCCCCCGGGTGTCCCTGGTACTCAGAGAAGTCATTGCTGCCCTCCTCCTCGTTGTCGTCCAGCTCACTGCCCTCCTCCCTCCCCCCCTCGTGGCCCTCCTTCCCCGCCCCGCCAGACTCCCCCGCCTCGTCCACCTCCACCTTGATCATCTGCACCGGCAGGATGGACGGGTCCACAGTGCGGGGCGACGTGCCCGCCCCATGGCTGTCCGCGGGCCCCCCGGGGGGAGAACGCAGGCTCTCCGCGCCGCCCCGGACCGAGGACAGCGGCGGGTGGTGGAGGTGAGAGGCGGGCGGGACGTCGGAGCGCGGCCGGCCCGCCTCCTGGCCCAGGGAGGGCGGCGGGGGCATGGGCTGGGATGGCACATGTGACTCAGGTACACTGGAGGAGGGGGGGGG
>CM035205.1:2070579-2083766 GCA_020233015.1 Callinectes sapidus
AGAAAGAGAAAGACCCACATGAATTTTTTTTAAATGTGAAGATTGTGAATACAAATGCCAGTGCTGTTTAATTTATAGGCCTTATTAATTTATCCATGCATACAAGGATACTGTCTGCATCAGTGTCTGATACAGAATTTTTTTTGACAGTATTCCATGAGGTCACTATTCTCATACTAGATCTATAAGGCTCATCTGCATCTTACATACAATGAAGCATTATCACTCAGACATTATTGCTGTTTTATGACTGCAAATACGCAATACAAACCAAAGTCATGACGTTTCCATGGACACACATGATGGCTGGTAATACAAAGAATGTAAAACAAAGTACATGTATGGAGAATGGCTGATGAGTTACATTTCACTCCCTCATCATTGGCTGTGCCAGTGGGCATCTATACAACTTATTGCTGGCTCACAAGCATTACGGGAACATGTGTTCCTCTCTTACTACAGTTTGTTGACTACTGCATATGAGACCAAGGAGCAGAAATATGAAGAGTTTACTGGCATCTCTGACTGTACATTCTGAGGGGCATGGCTGCATATTTGGTTTGGAGACGAATGCCATGTTTCACATACAAAGCATTGCAAGTAACTCCACAATCATGACAGTAGTGCACGCAGTTATTTTTTCTTGAGGCCTTTATATACATACAACAAAAGACTACAAAACTATAAACACAGCAATCTTATAAAAATAGAGTCTACACACAAATTATACTGACTAAACTTATATGGTTATATAAATAGGTAAGTGGGAATCAGCATCATTTTATATATGATATGCTGAAGTATGTGTTGGTACTATAAATGGAGGTGCAGTATTAGTGATTATATCAACACCTATTACAGCCATACTTACTTCTTGACATTCCACTTCCTCTAATGGTTATGAATTATTTCAAGGTATATCCTCAATACTTGTCTTGAGGAGAATAGTATGACTGGCTAAATGATTCTGTTGACTGTAGACAGCTTGTGTGTGATAACATTCCTGGCTGCAAACCAAAAACCATGGCCTGCATTCTGTGTATCATAGGGCAGTGTGATACCCCCTTTATAAGCTAGCTCCAGGTATGCTACTGCCAGTTGGTGCACCAAACACCCAGCATCCAGATGTTCAGTTCACATTTTGTTTTTTATTTAATATATATATATTTTTTTCTGTGGAAACATATTCCTTATTGTGCTAGCGATTTGCAATTTTTGTACAGCTGTTTTGGTCAAATTCTCAGACCATGGGTTCTAAGCAAATGACATTATGTAATAAAACATGCCTAACATTTCTGAAACACTCTGAAAAGAAGGATGAAACAAACCTCCTTGGACAGTTATTTTGTGAAATGGCATGTAGATGATAAAGAGGAAAGCATGACAAAAAGGGTAAAAGCAATAAAGAAAATTTGTGAAGTGAAAGTGAAGTAAAGAAAATGTAGTAATTAAGTTCAGCAATAAAGAATAGTATCAAGAGTGATGAGAAGTTCCGTGATTAAGTGAGAGTTTATGACTAATGAAAGTAACCGAAAAAGCACAAAATGAAGCAATCTCCTCCCATCTTCTCCGCCAACATGCTTCACCAACACTAACTCCCGAAGTGGGGTACTATGTTGTAAACAGACCCATAGCAAGTCTCTGTTCTTTCTCCTCCTCTTACCTAATTAAAACTTCCTTTCTTCCAAGAATATTATCAACAGTGTCTAGTACACAGTTGTCAACAAGCTCTTTGGCTATTAATGGAGCAGCCAGTCTCCTGACACCAGAGATTTTTGCAGTGATTGACTGTCCCAAGTAAAGGGTGTGGTGGGACAGCATATTATACCGTCAGATCTCCTTATAGGCTCATTTGTTATATGAGTTTTACCTTATATGCAGAATTCACTCAAAAATATTCATGAAAGAATTCCCTTTATAGGCAGAACAAAATCAATATAGGTGGGTGTAATGTATTTTGAAGTGGCCTTTTTAGTATTTTTACCTTGTAGGAGCACAAAGTTTCTTAAAGGCACAGATATTGACAAAAAAAAAAAAAGATAGAAAATGTCTAAAAAATTCCCTAAAATCATATGAAAAGAGTAAAAGTAACTTTAAAAAAATGACTTCTCTGTGTGGTGTCTGGCACATTGCTTACACGCCCTAAATTCACACTTCCCACCATAGTTTCAGATGGTTTGTGCCCGCCTGTAACCAGGGACTTGGTCTGCATTTCTTTTGTGAATTTGCAGTCTTACAACAATTCATCATGCCTTCTAAATGAGCAATATAGAACATTATAAGCTTGTATATACATACAGAGATGGTCAATTTTCTGCATTCAGTGTTATTAACACTGCATAGAAAAGGAATACAAGATCTTCAGGGGAGTAAATAATAAGGAAGTGAAGGAGTTTATTTACCAAGGAAGAACTCAGAGAGAGAGAGAGAGAGAGAGAGAGAGAGAGAGAGAGAGAGAGAGAGAGAGAGAGAGAGAGAGAGAGAGAGAGAGAGAGAGAGAGAGAGAGAGAGAGAGAGAGAGAGAGAGAGAGAGAGAGAGAGAGAGAGAGAGAGGGGTCAGGTTATAAGGACCCAAAAGAAAATAATTATTATGAATGGAATGAATATGGAATCTAAGAAGTGGATAAGAAACGGTGTTATCTTCCTTTCTCTATGACATGCACCTAGAATGGAAATGAAATACAATACAGTAGTCAAATAAGTGTAGCAGACATGAGTTTCACAAGATATGCAATGTTTCTGTCAGGATGGAATGCAAAGAAATGGGTGAGAATTTTGGCACATGTGAGACAGGAAAAAAAGAAGACATGTGGAATGGTTGAATGATCTCATCTCAGCAAAATATGATGGGGCATTTTGGATTCAGGGTAATTATAAGTGAGAATGAGTTTGCAAAGAGAATGTACATGAATGACACTGAGGAAGAAAATATGGAAAACAGGCAACCAGTAAAATGCATGAATAGAGGACTGATACTGGAGTGTTAGATGTGACTGGTGAGTCTTTGGTGCCACACTGAGGGAAGATGGGGACTTTACTATCATGGTATCCCATTAAAGAAGATACCTGGATCACAACAGAGCATGAGAGATATAAATATTGCCTAGATTTTGATTTCAAGATGTTTACCTTAAACAAGAAGGACTGCCTGCAATCTCTCATATAAATTCAATCTATATACTGTAATGGTCCAATAGTTAATGTCTATAAAACTAGCATACTTAAAAAATCCTAATGTAATGTAAGGCTTTTTCATCACTGATATTCTCTATAGAGGAAAATGTTTCCCAGTACAGTTAAACAATGTCACTCCATTAAATAGTCTGGTGGTACTAATTAAAACTAATAGAAAATATTATCATAGTGTAAAACGTCAAAATGCATATCAATACATGTACTAATTTTTGGTAATAATCTAGCACTTGTGTGTCTTTGAAGCTGCAAGACTGGGCTAGCCACAATACAGCTTCATTTGGTCCTTAATCTCATCCATTGTTGTTTCCCCAAATTTCTCTTCCTGTTCCTTCATCATTTTGAATATTGCTGCCAGCTGCTGGGACTGGATTCTGAAAAATAAAGAGTACATTAAGTCACATTGGTTTGTTTCTTTAATGCTACTCACTCATGGTTACTTCCATTCATCCTGGTTACCTTTCAAATTGTCCTCTGTCCTATTTTCAAAGATTAATGTACTTTATCTTTGCATCTTGTGATTTACATTTTATGATGTTACTACGTATTCTTTATAATGTTTTACTAAACTCTCTTCATGAAGAAGATTTACTATAAATAAACAATATCCTCTCTAAATAACATTCACAAACTCCACACATGAGTAAATGTATAACAAAACTTACTTGAAAAGAAGACAACAATTTATTACAAATCATGAAACCAAAGGCCATTACAAAATCCCCAAGAAGTAAATGAGCAAATGCATAAAAACAACACAAAAAGAAGCATTATAACTAAACATGGACTTTCGATGGTGTTCAAGCAATGGTGAATAACACATACTCACTCCCTCTCAGTGGCTCTCTGCTCATCACTCATCTCTGTTTCAATGGACTTTTCCAAGGAGCGTTGCTGAGCCCTTTTCACTTGTCCTGGCAGGTGTTGGCTGTACTGCATCACTTTGTCCACATCCTGAAGGCACCAGGTACATTATCATAAGCATCACCATTCAAACCTATAGTGATATCATCATTAAATCAGGAATTCTTTTGTGTCTTGCTAAGAAATCCCTAAAGAGGATGATCATAGTGTGACTGCTGTTTCCAGCGACTTTCAGCAGGAACCAAGACAACTTTTTAAAGAAAGTTCATGGATGGAAGAAAAGATGGACCAGGAAGACATGGAGGAGGAGGAGGAGGAGGAGGAGGGAGGAGGAGGGAGGAGGAGGAGGAGGAAGAGGAGGAGGGAAGAGGAGGAGGGAGGAGGAGGAGGAAGAGGAAGAGGAAGAGGAGGAGGAGGAGGAGGAGAGAGAGAGAGAGAGAGAGAGAGAGAGAGAGAGAGAGAGAGAGAGAGAGAGAGAGAGAGAGAGAGAGAGAGATTGATTATAGGAAAACTAGCACAGCATATGAATGTTGGTTAAAATACTCCACATAGTACATATAGTGCAGACATCAGACATTTTAAGCCAATAATGGAGCAAAGACTACAAATGTAGAGAACCAGCTAAGTACACACACCATCTTATCATGTTCTAAATCCTCTGTCTTCTCAACTGTGTCCTTTTTGGAGCATTCACTGTCAGGCTCCTTGGGCTGAGTAAGGGAGGACTGAGGGTAATGTTGGCGGGAGTTGCTCAGTATCCAGCTGACCACCACCACCACCAAAGACACGCACACTGATGCCACAAATATCAGTGAAGTGTTGTTCCACAGTACCTGATAGGTCTCTAGCCATGCCTTAAGGAAAAAAAGGAAAGTACAAATTATTTATACTGTTATTATTTTCTAATTCTACTTTTTTTCCCACATAACTGACAATTGAAAACATATTATAACAAGATAGTACAAAAGGCACTATGATCACAAATAGTCCTACAACACAAAACACCACAAAAATCAATCTCTTGCCAGATAACACAATCTTATCCTCCTCTCCTCTATGTTCTACCTGCTTGGAATGAAAGTAACACCAGAATATAGACCTTGCTTCATCTGATCTCTGTTTGATTCTAACATAACTCTTTAACTGTGTAAGGCAAATCTTACTTAATCCTGCCTTACAAAGCTAACTCTAAAATAACAATTTAATATAATTATTTCTCAGTCAGGGTTGTTGTGTCATGTCACACTAGGAGGAGCAAGTATCTAGTCTCTCACTCCTTGACTACTTTCAATTCAAGTCCTAAGCCAAGACCATGGTAAAAGATGAACCATGTGCACTCGAGGGGGCCTGGAGATCCCAAAGAGGTTGGGTTCGAATCCTGGCTACTGTCCGAGGAAAGATTAGGTATCTACTTGAAGTAACGGTTTTCAAATGAGTGGACTTTCAAATAGGTCTCCACGGCATTAGGTGGTCTCTATTGGCCCATAAATTCAAGTAAAAAGTCCACACTGTATAAATGAAAAAAAAAGAAAAAAAACTTTCATAATTAAGCTGACAATGATGGATTGAAATAATAACCCAGTTTGAGGGTCTTACTCTTACTAGAAACAAGACAAAACCTCTCATTGATAGAAAGTGCTGCATCCAAAAAGTCTTACAACAGAATTACCTAAAGAATAAATAATCTGTAGTGTGGGGAGAATGCGTCTCCCCATATTGTTGACTTCATATTTATGCAATCACAACTATTTTCATAGAAATTCCTACTGTTTCCTGGAAATTATTACCTACCATTAAGTATAATGTTCTTGAAATGGCTGAGAAAAGGTGAGCTGTAATGACTATTAACACCTAGTAGATCCCATGATTTAAAAAAAATATAGAATACGTCATTGGTTTTTCAATCCTTGTTGCTTGCTGGCACACTCAAAGTACATTTTGGAATTTTTGTAGTTCACCAAACCTACAGTAAAGTATATTGCAAGAACATAAAAGTACCTAGAAAAATTGGTTTTATTTTACTTTTACACCAAACTCAACATGGCTTTTCTGACCCTTCTTATCATGTAGAGTTTTTAATTCTGAATAATTTGAACCCATACATACCGTACCTATTGCAAATTGCTTACAATGCTGACACCAATTTCTAAAGATCAATTATGGTTTAAAACTATGCCACAAATATTGATCAATTAAAGTAAGAAAAAGATGGTTTGAGTGGAATTTCTTGATTGATGCCATAGTACTTCACTGTCCCTTCAACATTCAAGTCTGCACTGCACAAACTTCTTGGAAACACTATATGACTGCTACCAGTAACATTTCTTTAAATTCTGTCTAAGGGTACACAATCCCAACCTATAATTATACTCTTCTAAATGATATGTATGATTGCTAAAAAATGGCTGGAGTGCCTGTGGATGCTGGTTCCTCTTAGTAACTAGCTTGTCCTATCAGGGAGGGCATGTCTAGGGAAGCAGGTTAGGTTTATGGGTATTAATGAAGAAAGTGGAGTATTCACACTTATTTAAAATTTTACACTAGGTTCCTCTCCTGAGGTCAGCAAACCTAAAAAAACGTTAAGAATGCATCAGTGGGCTTTCAATAGGCTAGAGAAGGTTAAGTGTTAGCATAGGTTGTATATGTGAAGAACATGAATCTAGGAGTGCAGGTCCCCCTCCACCTACAATATGCTAGATTAGGTTTATGTTAGGGTTAGCTTAGTATTGTAGTCTAAGTGTCTGGGAAGGGGCAGCCCCCCTGGACCAAAATAAAATAAAATAAAATAAAATAAAATATAATAATGTTATATAAAATTTACTTAGAATTGGGGAAAACATTCAAACATGTATATAGTAGATTTTTCAAAGGCACTCCTATAGGCTATGCCTTCCCCCTACACCCCCCTAATTTCCCACAGGCCCACCAAGCTTGTTGGAAGCTTGATGGTAGAGATAGGGAATATTGTATTAAACTATAAATTTACCATAGTTTTATACATCGTGTAGAAAATAAAAGGCGTGGCCTTGTCATGCTGGGCTGCCTGTGTCCCATGCAAGTCTTGACACCTTGGTCCAAGGCCACGCCAGGTGACAATATCTAAATACTAAACTAAATTTTGAACCTGTCCAATGCTTGCATCTCAACAATGCTAACCTGCCACGTCTGGGAATGGATGTAGCCTGCCTCACTATCCCGCACGGCCTGCATCATAACAAAACTGACCTGCCACGTCTGGGAGTTGGTGTAGCCTGCCTCAACATTCAGCATCGCCACCACAATTCTCCAAGATACTTTTCACTCTAGACACTTTCCAGCACGACCAATTTTGAGGCGAACACCGTGCTACTCGCCACAGCAGTCAAGACTTATGCAACGAATCACAATACATTCCACTCCAAGCACCACCACCACCACCACCAGCGACGGACACACTACAACGTAGGAACACAACACAGTTGTCATGGCAACGTATCACCTGATGGAAAAGGACTCTTCCGTCTTTTCTTCTTTGTCTCTCTCATAATTTTTGACATTCAAACTTTAATTAGTATACATATGGACAAAAACAATATTTTTCTTTTTTTTTTTCAGAAAACTTAGGATAATTATATTACTAAAGAAATAATTAGGATGCATTGCCGTGCCCTCTCTGAGAGGCCAAATCGGTCACCTGGGTACAATTAATTCTGAGGTCGCGCGAGCTGCATTCCCACTCTGCACTGCGCCTTTGTTCATGTTAAGCAAAACACATCTCTATATCGCAGCATCAACAAGCAATTGTACCTTCCCTACAAACAATAGATCTTACACTGTCCAATTTAGCTTTCTCTTCGTTATTCTTCCTCTAATTTGATTATGCACAGTGCGCTATTCCTAAAAAGTATATACCACGGATTCTAATATCCTTGGTATATACCGTACACATACATTTCAGCTTTGCGTTTCTCACTGCCTTTGAGGTCATTCTTCTTCCATCAGCAGTCTGTCATTTTGCCAAGGACTATCTCAGTGCGGTACGACCAAGGATTCTAAGAATATGATATCCTTGGGTACGACCCACAGGTGGGTCATGCTGTACTATCCATTCCTGCGATATGACCCACAGGTGGGTCATAATATGATTTTCATATACATTTTAGTTTAAAAGAATCTTAATGAAATTTGTATTAAACTCATATATTAATAGAAAAAAAATGCATGCTTAAGGTGTCTAAGAAGACAGTTTAATAGATTTCATCCTTTCCTTTATCATTCGTTACATAGATTTTGACCCAAACTTTGTAACAATCAAAATCACATATGTGATTTATACTTAAATACTTTAAATACTCAACATGGCCACAAACACTCTCAAAACTCACTAGAAACATCCAAAATATACCCAAACCATCCCCACATACACCCACATCACATATTCAGACCACTTAAAACACTCGATATTGATCCTAAGTAGATTTAAAATACCATGTAACATCTCAACATGCACGCAAACACACTCAGAACTCAATAGAAACACAATATATACTCAAATTTTCCTTACACCTAAACACCCCCCCCCACACACACTCAAAACTCTTAAAACACTCACAGCTATGGTTATTTGGCTAAAACAGTACATATTAATGCCTCAAGGAGTAGATTTGCATGAAGTTTGTAAATAACTTCTATACAATGATTGTTTAGATACAATTCTAGTTCTACATTCACAGTAGGTGTGTGTGTGTGTGTGTGTGTAATTCACTGTTGCGGTCGCCTGCTGGTCACCCAGCCAGTCTTTTCCCTATTGAGCGACCTTAGAACTCATAGACCGATCTTCGAGTAGGGCTGAAACCACATAACACACTACACACCGGGACAGTGAGGCCACAACCCCTCGAGTTACATCCCGTACCTACTTCCTACTAGGTGAACAGGGGCTAGATGCACATTAAGAGGCTTGTCCATTTGCCTCGCCGCGCCTGAGACTCGAACCCAAGCCCTTTCGGGTGTGAGCCGAGCGTGCTAACCACTACACTACGCGGTGTGTGTGTGTGTGTGTGTGTGTGTGCGCGCGCGCATCTGGATTTCATGACAATAATTGTTTCAATAACTTAAATTGGCTAATAACATCAGATAATCAATCATCAATAAATGTAGATACTTCAGTAGTACAGCTCATAGATTAAGTTCAATAGATTGCGCGTTTATGCGTATGAGTATGTTTGGTGTGCCCTGTGTGTGTGTGTGTGTGTGTGTGTGTGTGTGTGCATTACCTGTTCTGCAGTTATCCAGTACTTATCTTGGCCAGACCTCGCCACGGAGAGTTATGTTGTCGCAGTGGCCACATTCTATGATGACTCGTCCTTTGGCTCCATGCACTAAACATTCCCCCTTTCGACGACATATGACCGCGATGTTGCAGTGAATTCCTCTCTCCCCCTCTTACTTTTTTTTCCCAAACTAGGTCAATCAATCAATCTGGCATTGGCCCACAACCAAGCAAACCTGAAAACTAGCTCCTTTTTTAGTTATTGACTACTTTTCTTTCACCCACTGTATTCTTTTAGATCCGTTGGAACGGATTGTCGCGCTTCTCACAAATAGGAAGGTTTAATGCTTGTAAGAAGATGATAATTTACTTTAGGATGAAACATTGTAAGAAAATGTAACAATTGTGAAGTGCTTATTACAACACCTGGAAGCATGACACTTGCTATTTATTTCACACATGGCTCATGTTCCTTTGATAGAAGACAACCGTATGGCCACAAGCTGCCTTTTAGATCAAGAGGCAAAAAGGGTACAAGTTTATTGTTTGGAAGCAGCTGTCCGTAGTTGTATCAAGAAGAAGAAGAAGAAGAAGAAGAAGAAGAAGAAGAAGAAGAAGAAGAAGAAGAAGATAGAAGAAGAAGAAGAAGAAGAAGAAGAAGAAGAAGAAGAAGAAGAAGAAGAAGAAGAAGAAGAAGAAGAAGAAGAAGAAGAAGAAGAAGAAGAACGAAGAAGAAGAACGAAGAAGAAGAACGAAGAAGAAAGAAGAAGAAGAAGAAGAAGAAGAAGAAGAAGAAGAAGAAGAAGAATGAAGAAGAAGAAGAAGAAGAAGAAGAATGAAGAAGAATGAAGAAGAATGAAGAAGAAGAAGAAGAAGAAGAAGAAGAAGAAGAAGAAGAAGAAGAAGAAGAAGAAGAAGAAGAAGAAGATAAGAAGAAGAAGAAGAAAAGAAGAAGAAGAAGAAGAAGAAGAAGAAGAAGAAGAAGAAGAAGAAGAAGAAGAAGAAGAAGAAGAAGAAGAAGAAGAGGAGGAGGAGGAGGAGGAGGAGGAGGAGGAGGAGGAGGAGGAAGATGAGGAGGAGGAGGAGGAGGAAGGTTGGTGGCGTGCAGGCAGAGGAAGAGAGGCGGCAGTGATGGCCTTATGCAGGAGAATCTCATTACATCACTTCAGCGATCTCTTTAGTTATTGTCAGGGGAATTTAATGAGAATCTAATACGCTTCAAAGTGCGGCGACAGCGATCGATAAGTCCCTGTGGGTGTCGACCTTTGGTGTCCCCGACTGGCGGTGTCCTTCCTCCATTCATTCCTAACGCCAACTTACCCTCCGTCGTCACTACTTCCCTCCACGACCCATCATCTTTAACCCCTTCAGTTTACCACGAGTTTTATGAGTATTTAAGCGATTTTATTTGACATTAGGAAGTCTTCGAAGGTCGGAAAATTAATGGCCAAATTCTGCACTATCTTAATCCCCACCATGAGTTTCTAAAGCTACACAAAATCAACACACAATAAGCAAAATAAATATGAAAAATCGTCCCAGAACTCAAGAGATTAATCTCAGGGACATTCGATGGTTAACTAATAATCACAGCACTCTATCTGCCTTCCGTCTCACAAATACTGTTCCCAAACTCCACTCACCTGTAAGGAAAGTGACGCATCTTCAGCCATATAGTGTACCTTACAGTGCTGGATGCAAGTCAGATCCCCACCTCCCTGCATCCCGCCCACAGCACATGCCACCTCCCCACCCGGTCTCCCTCAGCCACACCAGCCTCCACATAATCCATCACACTAAACTGACACATTGCTTGCTTCTCGAACCTCAAACACGAACTACCCAGTTGTTCCCTCCCACTTCCATTGCACACACAAAGCAAATAATGAAGGCAGGTGTGAGAATGGCCACTGTGAAGGTGCAGTGTACTCCACCAGCCAATGGGGAAAAGATTAATAATTATTAATACGGAAGTAATAGACGAGCCAAAATGACAATACACTCAGCAAATCTTTTACTAACAAACAAAACCATAACCAAAGACGGCCAATGCGTTGCCTGACGGAAGCCACACACGACTCCCCCTCCACCAGTCCTGCTGCTCGAGCCGCCGCCGGACACAGTGTCCTTTGCCACACACTCTTACCACCCCACCATCACTCACGCTCACACGCCCTCCGATCCCTCCTTCCTCCTCCCGATGGCTTGCCTGCGACGGTTTCCCCCAACCATTACCCGCAGCGGTAACTGCGGCATGAAACACAAGCCGTGTAGGCTCCGCGGGGCCACTGGGGTAAGGTTAAACTACGACCGCTCAGAAATGGCCACTGATTGGAGAGTCTTGTCCCCCTTGACACACGCCGACAGCCCGCCCCTGACCACCGGACGGCCTGGGTTTAAATGACCTCCTCTGAACCCGATTTTCAATAATTTCTTGATTTTTTTTCTCGCCAAGTTAATTTTCATACAGGGTATAAGTTTTGTTAAGTTTTTACAATAGTTCTTCTCTGGAAGGAGGAAGATGATGCAGAGATCAACGCAGTACCTGACTCCTCCCTCATCCCCGGCACTGCTACTGATGGGCGTGAGGGAGTATGGCGTGGGCAGGGAGAGGACGACATCCAACACAAACCACAGTAGCCGCTTTGCGTCACCCAGACCCAGCGCTGCCCTCCTCATCAATTTTTCTCAACACCTTTAAATGTACAGATCTTCAGGCTTCGTAATCATTCATATGCTGCTCTCCAGCTTTCTCTACACGGGATGTGAGAGGGAATAGAACTCCACAACTGTTTCTTTATCCTGACAACCAAGACCTCCCTCGCGGCATGACCCGCTGCCTCACCACAAACACCACGCCACCTCTGCTGCCACACATTAATTTAAACTTTACAATAACAACCATAACAGTACCTCCCGCTCTAACACCTTGCACAAAGGAGAACGTCTTTGTTCGCCGTCATCTTAATGATAATATCACATATACATACATACATACATACATACATACATACATACATACATACATACATGCATACATACATACATACATACATACATACATACATATGTTTTGTTAAAGTCTACAGTGGTGACTGCATTGTTTATTTTGTATGTTATTTTCTCAATGTTTCTTACTAGGAGTAAGTAGTAGGTGGGTAAGTAAGAAATATTTGGAAAATGACATACAAAATAAACAATACAATCACCGCTGTAGATTTTAACATGTATTCAGAATGGCCTCCTACCAAATTATATATATATATAGATATATATATATATAGATATATAATATGTATATATATATATAGATCTATATATATATATATAGATATATATATATATATATATATATATATATATATATATATATATATATATGGTGATGAGAAATACAATGGCAGCAGCAGCAGCAACCACGTAACAGGTGTAACTGACACAAATATTACCAATGTAAGGGCTTAAAAGCTAGACTGAAAGAATCACCAGCGCGGCATGTCCGACATAACGACGTGTTCACTCTGGCCCGCCCGTGACAGATGGCCAAGGCGCCTCATAAAACATTCCTCTCGCTATAAAGTATTTAAACTTTATACAATTGGCTGGCGAAGCTCCATCACCCCGGGGCCGTGTTGACCAGCGCCTCTGACACCACCTTCACTCACCTGCCGCGCCCCACCGCCCGGCGCGACACACCCACAAACACACGGCCTATCTACATATCTACCTGTCTATCTAACTATATCTACCTCTTTTCTATCTATCTATATATGTACATTATATTCATCAAGCTTTTCAATACACTTTTCTATTAATCTAAGTGTGTTTGTGTGTGTGTGTACTCGCTTATATATATACTGTATATATATATATATATATA
>CM035205.1:2084490-2105878 GCA_020233015.1 Callinectes sapidus
TCCTCTCCTCTCCTCTCTGATTCTTATTCACCCTTCTCTCTCTCTCTCTCTCTCTCTCTCTCTCTCTCTCTCTCTCTCTCTCTCTCTCTCTCTCTCTCTCTCTCCAAATATAGTGACTCGTTGTTATCCCTGTGTTTGTCCTTGGTCATTATACAGTATGCATTGCATGTTATGCACCCAGGTATGTTTATAAATATCCTGTGAACGTTAACAGGCAAGCGTACCTTTGACCTGCCCTTGAGGGGGAGCGTCGCGAGCCGCCACCCCTGTGTCCTGAAAGCTCGGAGGACTGATGGCATGAGAGGGGAGAGAGGCAAGGAGTCGCTGCTTCACATGGAAAAATTAACACGAAACTACGGGCGTGGCATCTAACTTGCAAAAAATTTACAACGCTGGAACTGACTTTTTCAGTTTGGTGGAGCCACGGCAGAGTGACACATCGCTCGTTTGTTTACTAAGGCAAAAGACAGTGTGGGGCGCCACGACCACCACGAGGACCTGACACGGCCACGTCGAGAGAGCGAGAGGTCACCGCTGCTCGAGAGGCCGTGCGTCACAGAGTGGTTGATGAAACATGCTGCATACGGTAACAGCAAGGCGAGGACTGGGACGGGCTGTGAGGTGTGGCCGGGGAGGCGAGGCCTGGACAGGAAGGTAAGCTATTGCGGGGGCAAATACACGCACCACTCATGTACTCTCACTCACCCTCCTCTCATTCGCTATTCCACGCCAACTAACTCACCCAGTTACCACGATAGCCTTGCCTTCCTCGCCTCTGCTCCCCAGCACCGTCTCGTGCAGCCTTCCCTTCCCCTCACCCGTGCCTCTCAACGTACTGTCACAGGGTTCGCGCTACGCCCTTCCCCTGGAGCTGCTACCCCCTGCCGAGCTCCTCTAATAATGGGTCGGAGCCAGAAGCATGAAGAAGTGCGGCGTGACACTCCTCCGCCATTTAATACGGTGTTCGGGGTGACAGCTGTCAATATCGCCTTTTTCCTTCCGCTACCTGTCAATTGGCGAGACAGGTGGACCGTCAGCGCGAGTGCCGGCGGCTGACAGGCGAGCCGAGGCTGAGGCCGCGTTCACTGCTAACTACTGTTTTAAAGGCCAAAAAGAGAGAAAAAATGTTCGGGTCTCCTATCAAGAGCAAGGTGTGAGGCGGCGGCAGGTCGGTCCCTAAAGGAGTGTGGCTGTTCCTGGCGCGACGCTCACCCAAGGAAATGTCCCTCTACCTGTGTACTACCTGGGGCATGAGGCTGCTGGGTTAGTGTCTCCTCTCCCGCCACAGGTAGTGAAGGCTCCCCCCCCACCACCCCACCCGCCAGCCTCTCCTGCTCAGGTATTCGCTGCTGCTGATAGTTTTAGAGGCAACGTTACGGGGAGAAGGAAGGACCGAGAGTGGCGGTGTGGTGTTGAGCGGTGGTGGTAAGTGGAGGTGGTGTTGAATGGCGTGGTGGATGATGGTGTTGCGTGCTTACGGTGGTGGTAAGGGGTGGTGATGGTGGTTGTGGTGGTGGTGATGAGTGGTGGCCGTGGAAGCAGTGGTGTTGAGTAGTGGTATAGAGTGGTGCTGAGTGGCAATTCTGAGGGATGGGAGTGAGAAGTAATGATGAACAATGGTAGCGGTGGTGGTGGTGGTGGTGGTGCTGTAAGTAATGGTTGGGAGTCGTGGTGGTGAACGGTGGTGATAAGGGCGGTGGTGAACGAGGAATGCTGAGTGCTAGACATGTTGAATGAATGAGAGAGGAGAAATGAGAGAGAGAGAGAGAGAGAGAGAGAGAGAGAGAGAGAGAGAGAGAGAGAGAGAGAGAGAGAGAATGTTCCACTCTTGGCTTTCAGTAAACCACACGTCATTGAAAGATTTAAGGGTTGCCTACATATGTGGTCATGTTCGTGTTAAGTATCTGTCACCTAATTCATTTCACGACATTTTCGCTTAGCATAAGAGCATAAGAAAATTAAGGAAACTGCAAAAGGCCGTTAGACTACTTATTCGTGCCTTTGCCTATTTCCACCTATCATCCTCGTCCATAAACTTGTCCAATCTTCTTTTAAAACTCGTTCATATCAAGGCCATTCATTATCTTTAGGCCCTCCAGTACTGGGACACATTTTTACCACGAGCTTTGATTGTGGCTAGACGATTTTATGGACATTACTAAGGGTCTATAAAGGTCAGAAAATTAATGAATAAACTCTATACCACTTCAATCCCCACATGAGTTTCTGAAACTGTATAAGATTAACAAAATAATAAGCAGAACAAAGATGGAAATGCGTCCCACTACTGAAGGGGTTAACTCTAACAAGGACAGTTTCCAAAAGCCACAGAAATTACCAGTCGGGTTATCATCGTTTTTCTTCTTTTTTATGTAAGAAGGAGAAGCTGGCCAAGGGCAAAAAAAAACTAGAAAGCTCACTAATTTGTCAATCCCCTTGAAGTTCGAAGTTCTAAAGACAGAGACAAATGTTCTGAAATCTCGCTCCTAAATAAAGTCAAGCCATAAGAAGTTGGAAATATAGAAGCAGGCAGGGAGTTCCAGAGTCTGGTGCTATCTTCATCAGTCACACGTGGGTGTCTCCATAGTGATGACAGAAGGATGGGTGGTGAAGGGGAGAGTACACAGCTATCAGAGAAGAATACTAATAATAATGTCAAAGGATACATGGAAAGCCTCCTTGAAAAAAAAGCCTTTATTATTCTTTTATCTTAAGTTGGCAGAAGCGTTTGAAAATATGAACGTTACACCATTGAGCTAACAGCAGTGGAAGTGAAAAGGCACAATTAAAAAGTTTGTGTCAATCCCGCCACCACGGGCTGTGCTTTCAGGAGATTAGCGCAGCATTACACAACACACCATTCAGAAGTAAAAAGGAAAACTAGTGAGATTACTTGTTGAAACGTTTTTGTGATAAAAAAAAGTTTATAAAAAAAGCCTCTCACAGCCCCAGGCATCACCTTACTGTTCAGCTGCAGACTTCCTTTCATTACAAATGTATGGAAAAAAGAAAAGCAGAAAATTCTGGTTGAGATCAGGGTTGCTCCTGGCCTGAGAGCAAAGCGGTGTCCTATGAATGTCGAAATAGAGAGGGCACTGACAAGTATTCACACTTACTGATCATTTCAACCTGAAAGCTTTAGCCATTGCTCCGTGACCAAACCGGTCTTGAATGTACAACAGCAGTTTACGCTGCAGCCAAAGTGTTTTCAAGCCGACAAGTTCTGGCATTACCTTCACCGGAAAAGAAAGCCGAGTGAGGTCGGCGCAGGTCTCTCGTCCTCCTGGCCACTCCGAGTTTCACATACTGGGATGGAGAAAATTCCATAGAGAATGCTAAGTGCCGCTTAAAAGCTACGTAGCGGAAAATAGCGACCAGTGTGCTATGAAACTCAAAAGTCAGAAAACCAGATGCGCCAGATGCCGCGTGACTACTAATGGTTATGGCGCACGGCAGCGGAGGCGGCTGCCGGCCTGCCCTGCCCTGCCCTGCCCTGCCCTCTGCCCGCGCGCACTTCGCCTCTCCATTTTCGACAACAGACAATTGGTGTCATGCCTTGTTGGAAGTCACACTCAACTAAATTGTCCTCCCCTCGGACCATTCATCTCTCCTGTTTCCTCCCCTCCCCTTCTCTCCCCTCCTCCTCTTCTCTCCCATCCCCTCCCGTCTCTTCAGAACTTCAGGTCCACCCTCAGGAAGACAACCACTGTGGATGAATTGATACCATATTCAATTATCAAAACATGAAAGTTATCTACCGATGGTGAAATAAGACACTTTAAACATTTCCTCATTATGTTGCCTGTGTCAAAGTTCACGATCTTTCTGAACTCACTATCCAGCAGCCACACTAACTCTCTTCAGGGGGACGAAGAAGTGAACATTAAACTTTTAACACTTGATGCAAAACACATCAAGTAGCTCCATAAAGCCAAAGTCACAAAACAGAGAGGCTTTGAGGAATTCGGCCAATACAAAGCAGCGGCTCCTCCTAACTTTGCACTTGGCTTGCCTCGGCTTGGCTGGTACAGCTGAGCTAAACCCACTCCCACACCGCCACAACGAAACTTGCGACTGTTGTACCAGACGATGCTGGCCAACGACTTACAAAAGGCGGGATCTAAACTAAGCATAGAGTGTTAGTGGTGATGCAACACAATCACTTTCTCTTCAAACAGTGCAGATGTTGACAGGCATTTGGTGGACTGAAAATGACCGTTCTGCATGAAACACAATTACACAATGTCTGTACTAATATCATCGCTGCAGTGAAATTATAGTGACCTTTTATCATTTCCATGAGGAATAACTGCGTCTTAACCTTTCTTTTTAAATGGAAATTCAGCATCATGAATCCAAACCCAACAGTGTTCATGACCTCACCAGTAAGACTGCCGCCGCTAAGGACCTTAAGGAATAAAGTGATAACTCTTGCAACAAATCACATGTGCGTCTCTGTGATGTAGTACGTGTGTGTGTGTGTGTGTGTGTGTGTGTGTGTGTGTGTGTGTGTGTGTGTGTGTGTGTGTGTCTTTTCCATGTTAATTTTACGATGTAGCAGTGGACAGTTTTAGCTTGCATTACTTCTCTCTTTTTTCAGTCAATTCCTCAGTAAATAAGAAAAATGCCACCTAATTAACTAATGTTACTTGGCATATTTCAAATACAAGTTCAATACATTTTTCTCCAACAAAACTACAAATCCAAATTAAGTGAGTCAGTGAATTCGAAAAATCTTTCACTTGCCCTTTATCTTCTGTCTTAGTTATGTTGTCTTACCAGTGGAGTAACAGAGGTCGATGCTGATAACGATTGCTATCATTATAATAAACTGTCAAATTATTGGTTAATCTAGAATTGTGTATATGTCATTTGTCAAAAACTACTTGGTACTTATTCATAATGCATAAGGTCATTTGTAAATACATCAGTCTGTAATTATGTACTTGTCCGTCAGGTGAGACAGATATTGGTTCCATCAGTTAGGCGGAGGTGTCTACATGGTGATGACGAAGGTTGGGGGGGGGGGGGGCAGAGAAGGACACGTGCAGCACACCAAGCAACACCCAGCACAGGCAATGCACGGCGCAACACCCACCACTGCCGGAGTGAGTGGCCACTCGCAGGGAGACAAGGCATACCAAAAAAAATTTGAATAAATAACGTTATATTTCTGAGCGACCAACCACCTCATTTGAAACACGTCATATACATTATTCAGGAGCGGAGACCACAAATTTATATACATGGAGAAGGCAACACCTAATCATGTTACCCTGAGCATTTGTTACCCAGATGGCTATTCACTTGGAGCGGCCAGTACTATCGTGTGAGGCAAGCGGTCCACGCCCAGGAAATAGGGACGCGAGGAGCGGCTGGTCGCTGATAGAAACCAACAAATTATTCTCTATTACTTGGCGGGGGCGGCTGGCGGAGCGTGGAGGCGGCGGGAGGAGAGGAGGGGGGAGGGGAGGGGAGGGGAGGGGAGGAGAGGGGAGGGGAGGGGCCGCGCGCTTCTCTCTCCCTCCTCTACTGTCCCATTGTTTCTCGTGTAAAGAAAACAATCTTTACGTTCCCTGTGTGCAAGAGCTTCATGTAAGTGTGGCGTAGTATATTCTTCCTTCAAGGTAACCTCCCCTTTGTCAGCCTATCGCAGACCCTCCCCCGCCCACCCACGCCCCACTCTCCCCATTAAAGATCCCTCAAGCCGTCTCCCTCCCCAAGGCCCCCGCGGGGGACACAAAGTTTGTAGGGGGTTGGGAACAATTACCCCAGCGGGCCACATTACCCATGAAGGGCGCCGTCGCCACCGCCAGATACAAACAGGCAGGTCGCCTCGCGTCTGCCACCTCGCATCAACCCGGCCACATTCCCTCCTGCAGAAGAGATTACCGCCACCCTCGCCCGCTATACTCGACCTTATGCCATAAAAACAGAGGGTAGGTTATCCTGGGCCTCGCGCTCTTCATAACAATGGCCTGGTGCTGGAAAACAGTCCTAGTGGCGGGGTGACACAGGGGCGAAGGCGGCCCTGAGAGGACGCGGCAGAAAACGGGAGTTTGTGCAGGCAAAGTGAGAGTCGGGAATTAAAATGAACAAATGCTATTAGCGCTCGACTAGTGATGAATATTCGAGGTACACGGGTCGGGTTTCAGGCGGTCCTAGCTCATTAGGCTGCTCCCCTCACTTGGGTCTTGGGGGAGACGGCCCGTCGCTTCCCCTCAGCCTTGAGACTTGCTAACCTGCTCACACCCAGAAACACTACACCTGCCTCGCTCCCGCTAAACTTGCATTATCAAGAAGTTCTTAATAAAAACTGATGGACCGAAATTGCAATGCTGGGAACCCTTTGCGAAATATTTGGTTGAGAGGATTTCGGGCCAGAGAATATGTTGGGTTAACGAGGTCTTACGGAAATCCCGTGATAAAGAAAGAGGATGATAATATGGCGATTCATAACAATTACTACAGGGAACGAGTGTGTAACAAGCTTAACGAACAGAGATGTGATGAGGACCTGCCACCACCTTCCCTCCCCCTCTCCCCCACCCTGTAACTAACTTGCTCGCACTCAAACCGTAAGCAGGCTTTCTTACTCCTTAATAAAGCGAGGGAGAGAAGAAAAAGTGACGCGTGTGTCTTCCCGTCTGGTACGTACTACAGTGAGTGGTGTGTGGACGGGAGGGCGTGGCCGCGTGGAGCCGCGTACAGGCAGGTCCGCGATGTGCTCAGCTTCTCCTCACGTCAACCACTCGCCCGTCAAACAATTTCTATCCAATAAAAAAATTAATAAATAAAAAAATACTAATATAATCAGTATCTCCTCAACGTTAAGGAATCTGGTAAAGGGCACACACACAAAAAGAAATACAAATAAACCGCTTATAGAAAATATCATTATGGGAGGACATTCGAAAAAATAACAATGGAAAAATAAAAAGTAAACAGATCAACAACAACAACAACAACAACAACAACAACAACAACAACAACAACAACAACAACAACAACAACAATAATAATAATAATAATAATAATAATAATAATAATAATAATAATAATAATAATAATAGTAATAATAATAATAACAATAATAATGATAATAATAACAAACAATACGAGTAATAAAATAAATAAGAATATAAAAAATTTTCCAGTTTAGTGAAGTAGTGCGGATGAGGTGAATTGTACTATGGATGCACACGATCACAGCACCTTTGCACCATTCACCACATCCTGACACGCGTCTCACTCCCACCTGGACATGCTAAGACAAGACCGCACCTTGCCCTATCTACTTCCAGGCGTAAAAGTGAACCTAACGTCACTGGAAGGCTGCTCAAGTAGACTCTGACTCTGGTACTTACCCACGTCGCGACCAATGGTGGAGCCTCGTACAGCTGATCCCTTGCCACCGCGGCCTCTCCTGGTCTCCTTCCTCCCCCACTGACTGCCAGCACTACCCCCCATGATGAACGCCCTTCCCTGCATCACCAAGGCCACACAGACGCAGTGTTCTCCATGGTGTACATTCCTTAAGTTCTCAAGTTCTTCAGGGTAACCAGTCTATCACTGCTGCGAGTTGGTTCACTTCAAGGGCGCCACTATTGACCTGAGGAAAAATATATTTTGATATTTAACACTATTTATTTGCAGTCTTTTCCTTTACATTTTGCATTACATATTAAGTAAATATCAAGGCAAGGTCTATTAAACCTAAGCTTTTATACAGACATGAAGAAAAATAACAGAACTAGAGCAAATATGTTTACCTTAAAACTCTTCAAGGGAGATTTTTAATCATATAATATACCAGTTGAAATTGTTTCCTTCATAGAAGTGATGATAAACTGAAGAGCACTCATTGATTCCAGCACATGACATAGTAATAAGGTATAACATTACAAAATACATCAATACATAACATACTTTGCAGCCCAATTTGTTATGAGAGAGAGAGAGAGAGAGAGAGAGAGAGAGAGAGAGAGAGAGAGAGAGAGAGAGAGAGAGAGAGAGAGAGAGAGAGAGAGAGAGTCACGGGGTCATCTTTGGGTCACACTCCCCACATTTTCCACATACTGAATTCCTCCCCCCGTCCCCAGCCCCCTTTCTTTTTTTTCATTTTTTTCAGCATTTTTTTTACCTCCCCGTCCCTACAATGGTAATGCAGATTTTCAGCGGGAAGGTAAACTATGATGGGCCGCAAACAGGGACGGCGCGGTTAGGGACGGGACACAGGGAGGGAGGGAGAGAGGGAGGGAGGAAGTGGTGATGGTGGTGGTGGGACAACATTTTACACAAACTTTTAAAGATGCAACAGCCAAATATCTTATCATACAGACGTTCATGAGGAGGAGAAGGACGAGGCTTCAGGACACCAAGTTATCAAATCCCACCACGATATCAAAAGGACAGTCAGTAAGAAAAAAAATCAATTAAACTTTGAAGCCTACTTTGTTCTTACGTGCGTTGCGTAAAATCACTCGCAATCACCCTAAGATGCATACGTAGAAAGGAAAAAACTCATCGACATTCATTGGAAAAATAAATGCCCATATTAAGAACACGCACTATCTCCTCGTGAATGTCATCGCTGGGAAACAATACAAGAAAGAACAAACACAACAACACCACCCCCAATCCTCCCTCTACCCCTCCAGGCCCCCCAGCCCGCCCCATCAGTCTGGCCGTGCGTGGCATAGTCGCACACCTGGCGGCACTGTCAGGCCAGGCATTACATGTGACAGCGCAAAGATGAGGGCGAGAAAGGAATGGTATTAATATTAGTGGACCTCGTGACAGGGACCCTCGCCGTCATTATGAAAGCAGGAAACCCCGTCATTATGAGCGCCTGGCCTCCACAGCCGCTGTCCGCACGCTGCGCCTCGCTCCCCCACAAAGATGCAGGACACTCGGCGGGATTCACGACATTATTATTACGAAAGTTTGGTAATGGCGTTTGGGACTCAAGAGGACAATGAACATCACCGTAAGGCAACTAACACTAGAGGTGGTCTCCTTTTTTCTAGCAAGCTAAGTATTTTTTTTTCCAAGAGTGTAATGTGTTAATAGTAACTTTGGTACTACACTACAATGTATCAAATAAATTCAGGAGCCCAGAGCAGAGGTGGCGTCGTCAAGGCATATGAGTAAATCTGAGAGTCAAGATCCTCTGACGTGGAAAAGATCACGGTCCAGAAGTGTCCACTTGAGGTGACACTGAGGCAAGACAGGCACGGGCGACGGGCGGCACTGAGGCAGCACGTTGTGAGGGTCGGTGCTGTGTGACAAGTAAGCCTAAAGAGATCCTCAGAAGCTCCGGAATGATATCAAGGCGCCTTCTTAAACTTGCCTTGCCGCCCAGTAAATGTAACTAGAGGCTGAGGACGCCAGAGAGTGAGGGGGGAGGGGAGGGGCAGGCACCGAGGTAGGGGTGATGGAATGGGAGGCTGGAAGAGGGTAAGAAAAGGGGGAGGGAGGGACGGAGTGAGGGAAGGAGGGAGTCGCGTCACCCAGCAGGCAGCAGGCCTAAGCACCAGCAGGCCGACCCTCCCGCCGCCTTCAGGGAACGCTCGATCGAACTCTTCTCAGCAGCTGTTCCTTGCCGGCTCAGAGCTCTAGGCCACAGAGCAGCATCTCCCCGCCACCCTCACGCCTCGCCAGACAACAACGATACACTCTACGTTGATTCTTCTGTGTTGCCTCCACGCTGACGATTTCGACGCCGCGCAGTCTGGTCGCTGAGGGAAAAACTGCATCATTCACGCACTTCCCATCCCATTCCTCCCTCTCCCGCGACCTGGACGTGGCCCCTTCCACGCCCCCACACCCCCGGCACCCCCACGCCCCCTCCACCAACAGCCACGCCACAGCTAAACACCGACTATGAGGAGAAAAAATGGGTTAGGTATGAGGGCTCGCCGGCAACTCGACCAATCAGGGGGCGCGTTACATAAACAAAGCGGATAATGTGGTACAGGACGACTTGGGGCGACTCCCCCTCCACGCCTCCTCTCCCTCTCCAGGACGCCGCCTTCCCCTTCACTAAGACTCCCCCACCTCTCCTCTCCTCCTCCTCCTCCTGCTGCTGCTGCTGTTCCTCCTCCTCCTCCTCCTCCTCCTCCTCCCCAGTGACGGGCGTGAGTGGTGGCGCCCGAAACCACCGCCACCACTGTTACCACACTCCCGCACTTTGCACATTTCTTCACTCCTCACCAAAACATTCAATTCGTCCTATTCTGTTCCAAACGTGTACTATTCTGAACATGCTCACGCTGGCTCACGCTGGCTGGCGACTGAAGTGTGCTCGTCTAAAAGTTGCCCACCCAGCCTTGGCGGCGCGAGATGTGATGGCAGGCAGTCACAGTATCAACATTGCGGGCTTGTGGCCGTTTGTGAGCTCAACTGTATATACCATGTCAATGTGTGTGTGTGTGTGTGTGTGTGTGTGTGTGTGTGTGTGTGTGTGTGAGTGAGTGAATGGTGCCGAACGGTGCCTCCACCCTGGCACAATCACGGGTGAGCTGCGTGGCGGACATGGAAACGTGAACGTGTTATGACGTATTACTGCCTCCAGAATGGTCAGAGAGAGAGAGAGAGAGAGAGAGAGAGAGAGAGAGAGAGAGAGAGAGAGAGAGAGAGAGAGAGAGAGAGAGAGAGAGAGAGAGGTAAAAAAGAAAGAGATGGAGAGGGGAGGAGGAGGAGGGCCTGGAGAGGCGCGGGAGGAGCACTGGTGTGGTACCACTCCCTAGGGCCATTTCCCCTCTGACGGATGCTTGCCTCCCTCACTCCGACACATTTAATGGCCAGACGTTGCCTGTAAATCAAATGCGAGCGTCACTTTTATGGAGACTTATGGGCCAGAGACGGTTGACGCCATCCAGGGCGGGCGGCCATCCAGCCCGCGGCTGATGGATGGGTGGCGGCTGACGCTCCGCCCTGACGGGCCGCCACTGAAATATCTCGCCACAGTGAAATAAAGCGTATGAGCGAGGAATGACGGAATGTATCAATATTCTGATACATCTCTAAAGTTTCCTTGCTATCATGAATTAGCCGCATGTGATCCAGTCGGCGGGACGTTGACAAATGAGTGTCGGTGAATACCGAAGTGAGCTGCAGAGGTGAGGTGTCCCGCGCGCCCGCAAGCCGTGGGCAGCAAGGCAAGGCACCGAAGCGTCACCAGTGTTCGTAAGGCCGCAATGTGTGTCACAGTGCAGAGTGAAAAAAAATAAATCAACATGTAGAACATAAAGAAAAATTCTTGATGCAAAAGTTGGCAAGGCAACACAGAAAAGTTTTAAAGTTTACAGCAGGTACTTGGCAGGGAAGTTTAGCGACAGGCAGGGCGGGCGGGCCAGTGGTGCAGGCGAGGGCGGCGGTGTGCATCACCGCCAACGACCCCACCTGAGTGAACGCCAGCCTCACTCACCCGCTCTAACTTACGCTAATATTAAGACAAATAATTACTTCGTAAAACTCCGGGGTAAAAGGTTGAGAATTATGGACACATTCAAAGTTCCTTCCGCCTAATAGGACATCAGGGTAGTGGATGAGGGCCCTAACCTGCGTGATGGCGGCGTTATGTACAGCTGGATGGGCGACACCTTAAAAGGTGATGGGGTGTTATGTCACCAGGGGACGACCCTTACCACCCTGATATGTTACACTTATTATGTTTTAAAAGTTATTTAATTTAAGGTTCATATAATGTCATCAGTGTATCTCGACATGAGAATGCTCGGGATGAGGCAAGATTACTGCGCCCTGACGCCACTGAGGGAGACGGCGACGGGGAGGCGGACTCAGGGCTCGCGGTCTTGCTCTTTTGACACGGCAGCGGTGAGGACCAGGGAGGCACACTGAAAGGATGCCTTGCTGGAAAAATGAATACACTTTAAACTTATTAAACCCACTCTTTTCACCAAAATTTTAACTTATAATATTCAACGAGTTACCGACAAAGAAGTGAAGGTTCCCACGATGTGAAGGCAGTGCCATGGCGCTGATCGCATCCTTGGGTCACGCCGCTGCCATCTGTCACGCGTCACCCCACAGCATCTTCACCCACCCACCCACCTACGTATACTGCTCGTGCCCTCAACTACTTTTTCGCGGCCAGACTTTAAAATTTCTGAGGTTATTTTTCCTGCAGGAGACACTTTTTTTTCCCGTGGGTCAAACACAAGGGCGGAGCATCGCCTCAACTGCCGCGGAATGAGCAGCGAGAGACTCCACATCGCGAGCTTCTCCTTTCTTCTTGCTTTATTGCATAACTAAACACACAACTATCTATCCCCATTGCCTTAGCTCCGGTGTCGCTCAGCCTCATAAACAGCCAAACAAAGGACGCTCCAAAAACATCAAATGCTCCTTATGTACACGAAGAAAGCTTGTATTATGCTGATGAGGAGTTAATTTGTTCTTGCTTTCCTTCATATATACAACAGACAACACAATACGCCTGCAACGCCGTGTTTGAAGAGAGTCTGCCTTGCTCTATCTCTGACGTGTGGATGTCTTCAATGTGTCCCTTCACTTCCTGACTCTATCACATATTATCACGACTCCCAAACTCAATAATTAGTGGGATTTTAAAAGAGACATTTCGATTCCAGTTTTTTTCTTCTTTTTTTCCTGATTTCTTTTGTTCGTTTGTTTTGTTTTTTGTCTTGGCTACACTGATATCACGTGTGGTCTCTTCAGGAACCCAAATATCCGGCGGTGTTCAGTCAGCCACATCCAGCCACGCAGCCCTGACGTGCGCCGCGTGACCGTTACCTCTACGCCTCATCTCCGAAACACGTCCCAACATTGACGATAAGAAAATGGAAACAAACAGGGCGTAACATTCAGCCATTAATGATTTCCCAGGCACGAGGATGGAATTAATTTATAAGCTTATTCCATATATACTGCAAGGAAGGAAGAATATTCTCCTTCTCTCTCTCTCTCTCTCTCTCTCTCTCTCTCTCTCTCTCTCTCTCTCTCTCTCTCTCTCTCTCTCTCTCTCTCTCTCTCTCTCTCTCTCTCTCTAAATAAGCTGCCAAATCAGAACTGAGGAGGAGGAGGAGGAAGAAGAGGAAGAAAAGAATAGAAGAACAAGAACAAAGAAAGAAATAAGCAAAGAAAAGTAGGAAGAAAGCAAAAAAGATCAAAGATAAGATAGAAAATAGGAAAACAGCAACAATAACAACGACGACGATAACGATGACGAGAATAAAAACAATGAAAAAAAGAAGAAAGGAAGAAAAGAACAAAGCAAAGAAATAACATCAACATTAAGACCAACAACAACAACAACAACAACAACAACAACAACAACAACAACAACAACAACAACAACAAGTAAATGACGACAACAATAAAGTTCGTGATGATGATGATGATGATTGATAAAGATGATGATGGTGAGGGTGAAAGAGCCACCCACAAAACATAAACGCAGGCCAATACAAAGTCTTTCTTCCTCCCTTCCTCTCTCCGTCCTTCCCCCCCTCCCTCCCTCCCTCCTTCCCTCCTCGAACAGCCACCCGTGATCTCTCGCCACAAAATTCGACACCAAGCTTTACCAGAGGAGCGTAGCGGCCTAACAGTGTCCAAGAGTTTATAATGACATTGATTTTTCCGCCCACAGCCACAAGTTACGTACGGTTGGCCGCCTCTGCACGGAGAACCACCCACACCACTGATGCCAATGAACCTCACAAAACGTCTCTTGCGCGGGAAAAACGTTTGTCACCCTTACTCGTACAAGTTTTGCCCTCACAGCCTCCACCGTCGTCCATTACGGCGGCATCACACACAACTCTGGCGGCGGCAACCCTCCTCACCTCCTCCAGATGAACGGAATAACACTGTCACTTAATTTCAGCAAAGTCTGAGAAAACCACAGCTAGAATGCGAGACATTTATTATCACTTATCAGGCAGAGTGTGTGGGCCGCCCGGGGACCGCCGCCCCGCCCCCACAGTTGTTCAAGTGGGGCGGCGCCTGCGGTCCCTGGAATTGGATGGGACATTGTAATTTTGGGGAGGCTAGGCGAATTGGGACATCAGAGGCCTTATCCCGGCGGGGTGAAGCCGACGCCGGGATCTGATCAGAGTTACTGCTAAATTCCCGACAGCAGGCAGACAGTCCCCGAAATATGCTTATTATCAAGTGCTTCTCGCTCGCCCTGTCGCCTCCAAAGCCCTCCCTTGGCCGTCTTCCCACAGCGGGAGGAACGGAGGGGAAAGAAACGAGGAGGGAGGGTGAGGAGAGATGGGAGCGGAGGGAGTAGGAAAAGCAGGGGACCAAAGAGGAAGGAAGAGATAGAAGTGAAGAAGAGAGGAACTAGTGTTTCCTTCCTCCAAGAGTCTCCACCTTTAATTACACGTTCACGGGCCCGCATCTTTCTGGCAAAATTAATAAGGAATAACGACACATTCAGGAGGGATTTACACGGGTAGCGGCGGCCCCGGCCTCTCCTGCACGCCACACAAGAACACATAACAATTAAGAAAACGCCTTCAGATGTGTGCTTAAACAAACCATCATTTGCATGTATAAGCGTGTATTGTACAATTAATTCCTGGCGGGCATATTGCTATTCTGGGAGCACAAGTCAGTAACGGCTTAGCCCGGGGCCGTGAGCGCCACATTCAGGCAGGGGAGACCGTCCTTTGACCGATTTAAGCGTAAATTATGAGACAATGTGACGGCAGTCCATCAGGTAGCGTCGCCATTTCTATGCTAAACAGGAGCCTCCAATAACACAGCATAATACTGGGGGTGGCGGGCCGCGCTGCCTCTTACTGCCACCACGCCTGTCACCCCCACTCCTCCACATGCTTCTTTCTCCTCAGTCCCTTATCTCCCCTCGCCTACAACTTCTCTTTCTCTGCTACTATTTCCTTCTTGCGGTATTCTTAGGCATTTGCCTCGCAACGCAATGTGCACTCATCGTTGCGTTATTTTCCTGAGCACACTAGAGGCGGCGGCGGCGGCGGTGGCGGCTTGCACAGCACACCACGCCTGGCCAAAGAGGACGCCGGAACGCCGGCCGCTGCTCGCCGTGATGGTGCGCCCCACAGGGAATACAGTGGCTCAGTAACAGCTGCGAGAGACCTTGAAAAATGTCACCTCTTTCTGCCTAAGATGGACTAGTTGTGATGCCTGCATGCCTTCCCCCCGCACGGTGGGTGCCATGCAAGTGGCGCGGCTCAAGTGTGCCATTCCTGACATCAAGACGTGACACGCTTGGCGAGGCAACACGCCACCGCTGAGCACCACCGCGATAAGGTGCCTCGTGATGCACTGCACCTTTACAGTCCTTATCACTCTCAGGCACAGACTGGAGAGGATTTTGGCGACTCCAGATTCTTAATGAGCCAAGAAACAAGGCATGGTGGGGAAGACAAACACGTGAGGAAGGAAGGCACAACCACATGCAGAGCGCAGCTACCACACAGTGACAAGAGGGTGAGTGTGGTGGCCGGAATGTTTTTGGCAACAGGTTATGGAAAATGGAAATAAATACATAGATAAGCATAATGTTTTTGATCCCATGTCTTGACCTTGAGTTTGTTTCCTCTCCATTCTGTAGGACAACTCGTGAGGGATCAGTCAATCAGTATTCTGCTTCTCTAATCACTGGTATTTTTTTCTTCTTCTTTATTTATTTTCCACTATTGTGATTTCTCTCTCTCTCTCTCCTCCCCGCAAAACAAGACTTGGAGAAGAGAGCAGAATAGGAGTAAAGATAAAAAATGAGGAAGAGGGAAGAGGAAGGGGGGAAGGAAGAAGGAATGGTAAGGAATGGAGGAAGGGGAAGAGAAAAAGAAGGGGGGATGGGGAAGGGGGTATTGGAAAGGGCTTTAGGGACAATAGAAGTGGGTTGTGCCTAACGCCCTTGATGTAGTGATAGGAGACTCGTGTTGCGGTGTGGTGATGGGTGCTGATAGTGATGGTGGTGGTGGTGAGGCCCGACCTGCCCAGCCTACACACGCCCTACACACACACACACACACACACACACACACACACACACACACACACACACACACACACACACACGATATCTAGAGTAGGTATCGGGTTATCTGTGTGTGTGTTTTCATATTTTTTTTTGTCTATCTATTTTCTTTTTTTAGTTTGTCTTTTGATTTTTATGTATTTGTTTTAATTTGTTTTATTTTTGGATTTTACTTTTCCTAACCCCTCTTTTTTATAGATATTTTGCTTACCATTGTCACATTTCCTTATATTCCTACATAAATACAATATTTTCTTTCTCTTATTCATATGTTCATCATTTACGTATTGCAATTTGAAGGGAATTGACAATAAATAAATAAACGGGAAAGAAAGAGAGAGAAATATTTCCCCCACTTCAACCTGCCCATCCAAAAATAATAAATAAAAAATAGTCCTGTTATTTTGTCTTTTTCCATGCTGATTTATAACTTTCATTTTCTGCACCCCTTCTGACCCTCCAAAACCTGATGTTGTGGCGGTTGAGTTTTCCCTGTTTCCTTTCACCTGATCTGCTCACCTGTGCTGGACATGGCGAGAGAGTGTTGTCTGCCTGCCTTACCTGTCTATCTGTCTGTCTGTCTGTTTGTCTGTCTGCCTGTGTGATGCTTCCTCGTTCCTCAGTCTTCACCTTTATTATCTCTTCTCACTCTCACTCTCTATCTTCAGTACCTGTCTGCCTTTCCTCTCACTTATCTGGTATATTGTCTTTTTTACGTAAGAAGAGTCAAGTTAAGGGTGAAATAAAGCGTTGTTGAAAAAATGTCCCACTGAGGTGCCTGTCCTTAAAGAAAAGACATAAAAAGGAGTTTCTTATGTGTCCCCGTGTCCCAGTGTGTCTGTGTGTGTCTGTGTCCTAGTGTCTCCGTGTCCCAGTGTGTCTGTGTGTCTGTTTTTCCAGTGTCTTCGTGGTTCCAGTGTCCCAGTGTCCCTGTGTTTCAGTATTCCTGTGTTTTAGTGTCCCTGTGTCCCAGTGTCCCTGTGTCCCTTTGTCCCTTTGTCCTTGTGTCCTCGTGTCTTTATGTCCTTGTGTCCTCGTGTCTTTATGTCCTTGTGTCCTCGTGTCTTTATGTCCCTGTGTCCTAGTGTCCCTGTTTCCCTGTTTCCCTGTGTTTCTGTGTCCCAGTATCCCAGTGTCCCTGCTTCCCTGTGTCCCTTTTTTCCCACTGTCCATGTGTCTCTTTATCCCCGTGTCCCTGTGTCGTGTCCCCATGTCCCGGTGTCCCGGTGTCCCAGTGTCCCAGCGGTGGCAGTGGAAGTTGCCCTCATTTCTATGCAGGTGATAACGATCGAGTCACCTGCCTGCCTGCCGCCACCCGCGCTCCTCAGGCCACCCCCCACTGCAGTCCCTTAATGGCCGCGTCACCCCGACCTGCCGCCTTGGTAATTATGTGGCCTGTACCAGTTAGAGGCCGCCACATATTTTCTGCCTGTTGTTCCACTTACTCCACCTGCTCCACTTGTTTCTCGTCCTTCCTTCCCCCCCTTTTTTTTAAACTCTCCCTTACTTTACTTTTTTTTTTCCTTTTTTCTTCCTGTCTCAATTTTCTCTCCCCTCGTTTTCTCGTTGCAGTTTGTTTCTCTCTCTCTCTCTTTCTCTCCCTCTCCTTATGGTTCTTTCGTGTGTTTTTTAGAGGTCATTTCGTTTTCTTCTTGTCCTTGACCTATTATTTTTTATTTATTTATGTATGTATGTATGTACGTGAGTGCGTGTGTGCGTGCGTGCGTGGTGGTTTTCCGTGTTCTCTTTTTCAGTGTTGTGGTTTTTGGTTCCTTTTTCTTTTTACTTTTTACTTTTGTTTGTTTGTTTTTTCGTCTATGTTGACTGTCTTTGGACGTGGTGGATGGTCTTGCACTGTGGATACCGAGTGGAAATCTTGAAATACTGCAATATATGTTTTATTTATTTATTTATTTTTTTAATTTATGAGGGGGAAACTGGCCAAGGGTAATATAAGATAATAAAAATCAACCCACTGATTTGCCAGCCTCCTTACGGGTCAAAAATGGTAATATTATCATGAGCATTGAGTCATTAATTAAGTTTAGGGATGAGTTACCGAAAAAAAAGAATGATGTTTAAATTACGTATTTAGTTAACTTGTAAATTTGAGAAAGTAGGTGAAAATCAAATTGAGTATTATCTTAGGAGTAAACGTCAAATAAAAAGAAGAATTAGGATCGTTAGTAAAAAAGAACAACAAATAAGTAAAAGATCTTAAATATGGTGATAATTTAATTCGAATTATAATGTACAGTGAAGAGACCAATAGTGACATTAATGAACTGAATTACTGAGACTATACTATCCCACCTTATCCTACCCTATCTTTCCTAGTCTACCCTACGCTACTCTACCTTATCCTACCCTATCCTAAGTTATACAATACATTTCTTCAAGCTTATTCCTCCCTACCGTTCCCCCTTCTCCCCCCCCTTCTCCCTCCCTCCCCCTCCTTCTCCCTCTGTCGTAGGTAACTCCTGGCCGCCTCATTATCTTCCCTTCGTCCTCAGTCAACCTAATTACGAGACTCAGTAACTACTCACTTGTACTCATAATTAATAGTTTGATTTCGATGTTCGCTACAGGAGGAATATAAGATGATTGGTTGGCAGGAAATATGTAGTTTTGTATTTGTTTACTCTCTCTCTCTCTCTCTCTCTCTCTCTCTCTCTCTCTCTCTCTCTCTCTCTCTCTCTCTCTCTCTCTCTCTCTCTCTCTCTCTCTCTCTGTGCCGGAGACGACTTATGACATTATTATGCACAATGGCTATTACCCACATTCTCTCTCTCTCTCTCTCTCTCTCTCTCTCACCCTTACCATTTCCTCAAAGCAATGTTCTTTCACGTCTTTTCTATTTTACCTTTATTTTCTTCTATTCTCTTTTTCCAACACTTCGACATATTCCCTTAGTTCGCCTGTTCCCCTTCCTCTTCCTTCTGCTTCTCCTCCTCTTCCTCCTCCAGGCGGCGGAACTCGGGGTCGGAGTGAAGGGTCATATCTCCGTCAGGCCTCTGGTGGGTAGGCGGTTGAATCGAGGGCTGGGGAGTGTCAGGGAACCGCTCGGTACTTGTTCCTTCGAGGGGAGTGAAGGAGGGCGATTCACGGAGTGTGCCCAAGGAATTATGAACGGTGGGAAGGGAGACACTCGAGAGGAAGGCGTAGGTAGAGGTTATGAAGAAGTGTCGTGTTGTGGTTTTATTGTTTTTGTTTTTTTGTTTCATTGTATGATTTTTTTTGTGCCTGTATATGTTGTAGTCTTTATTTCTGTATACATGTTCGTGAAGGAAAATTTTGTTGCATTAAAAGGACACAATATTGAGAACAGATGCGAAGTCAATAGTAATCTACCATACAATTAAAAAGTAGGATTTTCTTCTCCCTCTCTCTTTCATATCAACGAATAAGAATCATGTAACTTCCATAAAGAATGTAATATGAAAGGCACGTTGAATGCAAAAAAAAAAAAAAAAGAAATAAAAAAGTTCCCATGAAAACTAAATAAAAAGGACGCGATATAGAAGGTGAAGCTGCCAATAGAGGTATGAACAGCGAGTCAACAGGCCTTCATAAACCCTCTATTTACAGACAGTCCTGCTGCTCCACTTGTACCACGCTGCTGCACACTCATCACTCCATCTGTCACCTTTATCTGGCCTCTCTCCAGTGCTCCTCACCACACCCATCTCCTCCTCCTCGCCACTCCATCACACCACACACTCATTCTTCATCCAGCTCATCCGCTCACTTCAGAACCTTTTCCTTCTGTTTCCTACAACTATTTTTGGGTCTCCTCTTTTTCTCTTTCGCTCCTGTTCTGTCAGTCCATATTTCGTCGTGTATTTAACGTCGTCTGTTCGGTGTTGCTTCTCTCTCTTGTTCTCATTTCGTCTGTCTTACCCTCCCTTCTCTATTGTGTCTTTCCTTCACTATCTTTCTCCCCTCGTTATTACCACTGTTTACATTCACCTTCCTCCTCCGATAATCATCACTTCTTGTCTTCTGCTTTCTCTCCCTATTCTCCTTTCCTTTCAGTTCCTCTTCCTCCTCCTCCTCTCTGTTCTGTCTCTCTTCCCTGTAGATACAAGTAGTACCAAGCAGCCTTGAAAGGACCAAAAGATCTGTTGCTGCTTGGCTCTCCGTTGCATTTCTTTGTATTCCTCCTCCTCCTCCTTCTCCTCCTCCTTCTTCTTCTCCTCCTCCTCCTCTCCACTTTCCCCTACAAGCAGGTGACAGAAGAAATGTAAACACGCCTGAGGTCGATGGTTTAAAGTGTTTGGCACGCTGCGGCAATTCCAAGAGCCCGATTCACGTTATTGCTTCAATGGCTTTCCGATGAATGAGTCAGATAAACGGCGCTGTTTGTGCTGCGATTCTTTGGGTTCTTGTCTGTTTATAGTTCTATATATATGTATGTGAGTGCGTCGTCTTTTATTCACGTAACGAAGGGTCGACCCAGAGCTTTGATCGCGCTGGTTTGCTCCGACGGGAATTTGAATTACGAAAGTTTGGGAGTAAAAAGTTTTTATCTTCTTCGTCTGTTTTTGTTTCATTGGCAACTCAAAGGTACTCCTGTAAAAGTTATAGGCTACTTTACACATCAAAAAGAAGGAAACATATTGCTGAAAAAAAGCTGAAATATAAGTTACCTTTTGGATAAAGAAGAGGAATTTTTTAAACTTTATTTCGAACCAAAAGTTAGGATAAATAAATCAATAAAATGAGCACAGCGACACCAGAGAAAGTGCTCTGAGAAAAAGAGAAAATAAGTTGAAAACAAGTAAATAGACAAATAAATAAATAAATGAATAAATAAATAAATAAATAAATAAATAAATAAATAAATAAATAAATAAATAGATACATAAATAGACAAATAAATGAAGTGAACAAAAAACTTAAATGAAAAAGAATAAGAAAGTACATCTCAACCACAAGTCAGAAAGAGAAGAGGAGGCGGTGGTCACTCAGCCACTCACTCCTCTCTTTCATTCCTCTAACCAGCCGAGCCGTGGGCGTAAAAGGGATAATGGAAATACAAGAGAGGGGCCTAAAAATGGTGATGGAGACTGCCCCCTCCTGAGTCTCTTGAGAAACACAGAGGCTTCGGTGTCACCTCTGTGTTGTGGGAAGGTTGTATTGCGAAGGTCCCTTTACTACTACAGTGACGGTCTGGGAAGTAATGACAGATGTAGTAGTGGTGGTAGTGGTAAAAAGGAGGAGGAGGAGGAGGAGGAGGAGGACGAGGAGGAGGAGGAGGAGGAGGAGGAGAAAGAGAAGAAAAAGAAGAAGAAAAAAAAAGAAAAAGAAGAAGAAGAAAAAAAGGAAGAAGAAAAAAGAAAAGAAGAAAAAGAAGAAAAAAAAGATGATGAT
>CM035205.1:2117238-2122238 GCA_020233015.1 Callinectes sapidus
CACATAGATAGATAGGTAGATAGATTGTATACACACACACACACACACACACACACATAGATAGATAAATGGATAGATTGTACACACACACACACACACACACACACACACACACACACACACACACACACACACACACACATAGACACACACACACACACATAGATAGATAAATAGATAGATTGTATACACACACACACACAAACACACACAACCCAATTAATCAGCTCAATGCTCACTCTGTACAGAGAAGATAACAGCAGCAGCAGCAGCAGTAGCAGCGCAGAGCGACCAAGTGGTACGAACGTCGCGCCAAGACTGGAGTGTTCCAAGCAGGCGACTCGCTTGTTTTTATGTGGGGAACTCCAGCAGGTGGCTGGTCTGCTGCAGTTCAGGAACTGCCTCACACTAAGCCTTGCGCAACGCAAATATTTCCCGGGGTTACCAAAGGGTGCAGGCTGTGCTGTAAAGATGAGTGTTGCTAGGAGGTGCAGTGTGAGTCTCGCCTATCGGCTGGGCTGAAGAGTAGGCCCAAGGCGATGATGGCTGGGTGCTGGGCTGAGTCACTAGGACATGGCGGGCCACGCCTCCCACGTGCTGGCGTGCTGCCCCGCCGCCTTTCCTGTCTAACTTGATTGTTTTCCTTTGTTTTCTTCATTCCCTTTTTTCAGACTCTGATGTATGACACAAATTTATTTCACTGTGGAAAAGAAAACGTGACTCAGGACTGAGAGAGAGAGAATACTCAAGCTACCACCACGCCCTTACACACACAACTCAAAATAGTAACACATCCTAGTGTATCACTACACGTGCACCACTACGCCCAACCCCAATGATGATGATAATGATCATAATTATGATAACAATGATAATAATGATAATGATAATAATAATAATAATAATAATAATAATAATAATAATAATAATAATAATAATGACAATAATAATAATAATAATAATAATAATAATAATAATAATAATAATAATAATAATAATAATAAAAATAATAATAATAATAATAATAATAATAATAATAATAATAATAATAATAATAATAATAATAATAATAATAATAAAATAATGGTCAGAAGAAGAAGAAGAAGAAGAAGAAGAAGAAGAAGAAGAAGAAGAAGAAAAAGAGGAATTCTTTTATATAAGAAGGATCTAGCCAAGGGCAAAATAAAGTTTGGTTAAAAAAAAAACACTGAATTGCCGGTCCTTTTAAGAAAAGTTTTCTTTCTTTTCTTTACATTTTTATTTCATTTCTTTATAGAGAATGCAAGTATAAATGGTGGATGTAGTATTGTGTGAAGAAAAGATTTGTCTTTAGAGGACAGGCTGTGACTGCCTCCTTATGTTGTGAGACACAAAGGGAAACGTTCAGTGAGGTCACAGCTGGCTTTAATGAAAATAATTATAATAATAGTAATAATAATAATAATAATAATAATAATAATAATAATAATAATAATAATAATAATAATAATAATAATAAAATAAAGATGATAATCACTTAAGAACATGGGAACATAAGAGCAATAAGGTAAACTGCAAGAGGCCGTGTATGTATAGCAATCCCTGTGAGAGCACCGCTGCCTGCCTATCATCCTCATCCATAAACTTGTCTAATCTTCTTTTAAAACTCCCCATTATCTCACCCACCACTAGTATTGTGATTACTGAGTCCCTTCCACTCATCAACTACCCTATTAGAGAACCAGTTCCTTTCTATTTCTCCCTTGAACCTTAAATTCTCCAACTTGAACCCGTTATGTCTGGTTCTACCCTGATTACCGATCCTAAGAACCTTGCATTGTTCCCTTTTTTATAACCCCTATACCACTTAAATACTTCTATCAGGTCCCCTCTTAATATATGTCTCTCTAAGGAATACAATATTTCAGTGCCTTTAATATCGCTTCGTGCGGAATATTCCTCATCCCCTGTATCATTTTAGAAATTCTCCTTTGCATTAATTCTAATAGCCCTATATCCTTTCTATAATTTGGGGAGCAGAACTGTATAGCATAATGTAAATGTAAATAGTTTTCGACACTTAATACCATCAACAACAACAACAACAACAACAACAACAACAACAACAATCACCATCAACAGCAACAATGACAACGACAATATGTTACAACCATTTCCATAATTTTTTTGCTAATCACGCTCTCTCTGACACTTCACAAGCAATGGTGGCGTCACACTCCCTGTAACACACACCGTAGTAAAAACAGTTATCCTCATATCCGGACATTTAGGCAACAGCTTCCACCGAACTGGTCAAGAATACCTTTGTTATGACACTACTACTGCAAGCCATCTTCCTGGCACGTGTGTTTGGTGAGTGGGAGGGAGGGGGGGTAAAGGGTGAAAGGGAGGACAGGCGAGGAAGAGTTGCTACAAAGTGTGTGCCGTAATAAAACGGGATTAACTGGCATTATTTTTCTCGTCCACAGTGCACACTTTTTTTCTTCGATGTTTTTTAGTAACCTGCTTCTTTTATTCCTCTTCCCTGCTGCTCATTGAACTTGTTAAAAAAAAGGAAAAAAGAAAAAAAGAGAAGAACAGCAAGACACCTGTGAAAGTAAACTGGTCATCTTCTGGCTCTTTAAATCTCTGGAAGCAGCAAGGCAAGATTTTTTTTCCCCCTTCCATGTGTGTATTCCCCTCTACTAATCTCCTTGACATAAAGAATATGTAAATAAAAGCAGAGATTCCTGCACCGCTAACAGCTGCTGTCACCCTCCATTCACACACACACACACACATACAGGCGAGGACCAGAGCGGCTCATGATCACGATGACCTGGCAAGTTTGCGCTTTATCTCTCAGGAAATTACTAATGAAAGGTCAAGTATTAAAAAAACATTTATTCATAAAGAAAGGATATGGTTGAATGACAATTGCTGTAGCTTGAGCGTTTCCCAACACTAAGGACACCGGATTTCGTATGTAACTACAGTGAAGAGGCGAGTGAAGCTTGCTGCGTCACTTCACATAGCGCTATGTTTAGAGTTTGTTTATACAATCATTTTACTATGAAAATTTGGTGTTTTCTTTCTCTTAATTTGTATCAGATTGACTAGTACTGTATATTGTCACTAATATCTAAGTAGGGCTGCCACGTGCTTTGAAAACGGTATCTTACAGACAAAACCTTATATGCACCTAACATTTACATCGCCCTCTGTGGTAAGATGCCCCACCGCTTCCTATCACCTGCTATACGGGACCGTCTCGCTGTTGGCCAGCATCCAGCTCCTCAGGCATCTCCTTTCTCATGCCGCAAAACAAGAAAAAAAAAAAAAAAACCTGTCAGGACCACTCGTTCCTGTAACATAAACTATAAACTAACAGCGACATCAAAGCCCGATTTTCATTCCTTTGTTTCCCCGCCCACGATTACACAACATACCGGATACATGAGTGACTATCGAACTTCTTCCTCAAGAGACCTTGGTAGTACACCATTACTACACTAACCATTGTTGTCTGCTACCTGGACACATCCATGCCTAAACAGATGAGAGGTAAGAGTGTCTGTCGCCTAGCCTATACACGTACACTTAAGGGAGTCACAAGACGCCTCCTGAATGCGGCCCGCTGGTCAACATTCAAAAAAGGAAAAGGTTAAGGCCTGTTGCCGACGCTTGCTTTTTTTCCCCACCTGAAACGAGTAGCGTAGGTGTGTGTGTGTGTGTGTGTGTGTGTGTGTGTGTGTGTGTGTGTGTGTGTGTGTGTTAATGAAAATGAGTTAGGGTTGTGTTAGGGCCAGGCAGTGGTTTCTGTGCATCGGGGAAGAGTGACATTCTCTGCCCAAGACGGTGTTGGTGTCACCGCCAGTATGTCGAGACAACTTTTACTTTCGAATTAGTGATGCTGCTTTTTTAAAACAAAGCTGATACAATTACCTAATTAGCTGATTAATTAGTTACTGACAATCATAACGGTATTTATCATTATCAATATCCTTATTACTAATGCTACTATTATCTTCATCAATACTATTGTTGTTGCCATTGTTATTCCAAACACTCTAAGAACAAGATTATCATGTGAGCCAGCGAGCCAGACAGTGTAGTGGTGCCCGGGACGCTTGTGTTGTAATGTTGCGGCAGAGGGGCGACAGCAGCTCACCAAAATGATTTGGCAAAATCAACCAAGAAGACGAGGTTTTTTTTGTCTGGAGATGTGCGTGAGCGTTAACATGTGCTTTGCTGTGCTACGGAACGTCTGATTCAACTGCTATACTTCATTACATAAAACTCAACACGTCAAACGCACACACATCGCCTCGCTTCACCTCACCGGAAACAGTGAGGCGCCAGGCAAACCAGTGCCCGCTAGGCCGTGGCAGCCTCTGGTCAGCGGCGGTGCATCTCTCGGCAACTTTCTGGGAATAAGGGTTTCTGGTTCTTCTCTCCTATTATACAACCGTTAATTATGGTTGAGTAAAAAATAGAACCCCAGTGATCAGTCTGCATGATCAGAAGGTAAAGAATCACCACATATAATAGAAAATAACAACCACAATCTAATTTACCTCCCTTTTTGACTGGATATCGTCTTCGGTCCTTTGACCAGTCATCGCTGAGGCGGGAGAGATAGAGGGAGGGTGTGGTGGTGCAACATGTTACATGGAGGCCAAGCTACGGTGTTCTGTGAAAAATCCAAATAAACACACGTGGTTTTATTGAGCTTTTTTCCCAAACTGAGGATATATTGCGAAAATTAGCAACAACGGAAGTCTTATGTATGTTTTCAGTAATTATCTATGCTGGCCAGCGGGACAAATAACCTTCACTAAGCACAATAATAAAGCGCCCCTTTATGCACACCATGGTGAAGGTCACTAAAAGATTAAGACAGAAGCAGAATACAATAAGCTTTCTGCTGACCGCGTAAGAAGCAGCAGATGCTCTCCGTCAAACACCTGATGCATCATGCTGTACACGGTGCACCCTCCATGCCTTGATGCTTTGTTCAA
>CM035205.1:2124738-2128262 GCA_020233015.1 Callinectes sapidus
TTCACCTAGCAGCAAGTTGGTACGGGATGTAACTCGAGGGGTTGTGGCCTCGCTGTCCCGGTGCGTAGTGTGTGATGTGGTTTCAGTCCTACCCGAAGATCGGTCTATGAGCTCTAAGCTCGCTCCGTAGGGTAAAGGCTGGCTGGATGACCAGCAGGCGACCGCAACAGTGAATTACACACACACACACACACATATTCATACCCAGTACCCTGTTAATGAAGTGTTGACCAAAAAAAATGAGGTCTGAATAATACCAAGCCTTGAGATCGGTAAGGAAGCTTAGGGTGTCAGGAAGTCTGATCTGGCTGTGTTGGCGTACCATGCGTTGTCATCTGTCGTAAGATCAATCGCGTTCGAAGAATTTATCTAAAAGTTAGTTGACATAACTGAATAATACTAAATAGTCTGTTCCTTTTGTTGTATCTAATAGAAAAAGAAACAGTGACATTTTATTGGCTACATTTCATTCCTTTTCTTTTTTCATTAATGTTCACTTTCTTGTTATCCAATACCTATTCCCATTTCTCATCTGTCCTGGTGAGTGTGGTTATCCCAGAGAGACTTATGCTTTTCAAGCCTCCAATCCGGAACTTGGATAAATTCCAAGGTAAGCAACATTCTACACGACGTTGCTACCTAGTTAATTTTTAAACCTTTATTATGAAGCTGAACATTTCACTGACCTTATTATAAATTTCCATGCAACTGGCGAAAACTAACAGGCAAACTCACCTTGACCTTCAGACAGTGCTGACAAAATATAGTCTTTGTGTCCAGAGAAGAGGCACAAGAGGCACACTAGAACAGGTGAGCCCTTCCGCACGACTGGCAGCATGCAACGCCTCTCGCTTAGTACGCAGTCTGGCTGTCCCGTCCGAGGTTCTCCTTTTACCATCTGCACTCGTCATGACCTTCTAAAGAAAATAGAATACCAGCTCTGAAGGTCTTCAATAAATGCGTAAAAATTCGCTCATGCATATAATTTTATAACCACATAAACACACTTTTGACGAGATTCCCTCTTGTACCATCGACGCCACAGATAAACAAATTACATGCCCTGTACTCCGCCACACCCACCCTGCCTCCACGCATTCCCTCGTAATGTGTCCCCCAGAAGCGCAAGAAAGGCTGCTTACTCATCTGTGGAAACACTGGCTTGGTAACCTATATACCTGAAGAAGCAACACCTAACCACACCCTCTAGCAATCAACACCATCACCCTCGCCATCCACCTCCATCTCACGTATAGTACATCCATCACCATAATATCGCCATCCTTACACGCCCTTTCTCATAACCATCCTTAACATGAACACACAACTATTGACGCTTTCACTGATGTGCATATTCTTAGAGAGAGAGAGAGAGAGAGAGAGAGAGAGAGAGAGAGAGAGAGAGAATATTCATCGTTGACATAAACTGATTGGCAAAGTTCTGCTGGAGGTAACAAGTAGGACGCACCAATCCTAGTTGTTGTTGTTGTTGTTGTTCTCTTCTCGGAATAAAGTATTCTACCACAGCTGAAAAATGTATAATACATATAGGGCCAGTGTGGCAAGGCTCCTTATAATATTCTCGGTCTATAGTGTGAGTGTGAGCAGTGTACAATAGAAGGAAAAGAAACAATCCTCCACTGACCGGACATACTACTACGTAGCTATACGGTGGACAGATCATGCATGCAGCGATAACGTATGACACACACTCGGTAAAACCCCGACAACAGTTTCCAAGCTGAAAGGAGCAACAAGCGTACACAGTGAACACGTATTGTAAAACCTTCAAGTCATTGTCGACTCGCAGCTGTTCCACGGAGACTTTACATTAAGATTTATTCTATCTAAATTAACATTCATATTTCTCTCGAAATGAAGATTGCCCCTAATAAAGTTTATCAAAACCTGCTCTTTGCACTGACTATGTAATCTCATCTGTGGCGCCCTCCTTGACTCTAATAGCTGAGTCTCATAGAAGAAGAATTTCACAGGATGCACTGGTGATGATGACACAAGTAAGCTTGCTCTGCCTGCCCAGACGCGGCTACCGCACACACTTGCGCTTCATAGCTAATATAAATTATTGGCGTATGACGTCACGTGGGAATTCATGAGTGACATAATGCAGAGATATACTGGTGTTTGTGTGTCTGCCTTGGAAGTTGCTAGTTGTTCACAAAGCATGTACGGGCCAGAGTGAAACCTGTCGCCCATACTGAGTAACTGTCAGACATTACGGAATCGCAAGGCAACAATGTATTGTAAATCAATTTAATAATAATAATGATAATATATATATATATATATATATATATATATATATATATATATAGATATATATATATATATATATATATATATATATATATATAGAGAGAGAGAGAGAGAGAGAGAGAGAGAGAGAGAGAGAGAGAGAGAGAGAGAGAGAGAGACCACACACACACACACACTGGAATATGTTGCAGAAGGCGTGGGCTCGCCTTGAAGGCTGTTCCATCAAGATAAATGACATAATTCATGTCATCAGCTGGCTAACTCATGTATTGCCACTAAAGAAGAGACACAGTAGACGTAAATTAATGGTATATTGCAACAACTTCAAAAATTAATTTATTATTTTATAAGGAAATGCGTGAATATCCCCAGGTCAATAAGAAACTAGTTATTCGACCATAGTGTTAAATTTTCCACAGTGCGGGGAAAATCCAGTGTGTCTTCATGCGGCGCGCCAGTGTCAGGTGTCTGATGGTCACATTTTCAAACAACACACTCATTTCACCTGATGATCTTGACCTGAAACTGTTATTCAGACGTCGTTTCTGATATTTTTCACATTGTCCAGCTGAGGACATAACACGTTTATTGAGTTATATATATATATATAATTTTTCTAGTCTGATGATCGATGAAAAGACAATTATATTTATTTTGAATTCCCCATGTTTGCGTTTTTAGATGCTCAAAGGGTTTTGTCTAGCATCTTCCAGAAATCGATTAATAGCAGCAATTGAAAGATACCGCGTGTTCTGAACCTACCCAAGGCAGTCTTGCATGTAAGACGGAGCCGCAAGCAACCATCACTTTCCTGCTGGGGAAACACCACATCCGGAAGTGACCCAGATTTTCATTCCTTACCAGTCTTTTTTACTCGCTAGCTCTACACTGTACATGTAAGCATGTGCTGCCGCTAGACTTCTGATTTTTTAAACCTTTACATGAGTCTGCAGAAAATCAAATGGTGTTTGACTGGTTGTGTGAAAGGTGAAGTTGTTTACAAGTTTTATATTTTTGTGCAGTCTCGTATGTATTTCAAAGATTTGCAGCAGAAAGAAAGAAGGAAAATTTAAGATAATTAATTCAATAACTCTTTCATCACTTGAATAAGTACAGAAGAAATACATCCATTTATCGTATTATGTAAGAAGAGCCTTACCAAGGCTAACAAATAATTCTCTCTCTCTCTCTCACTCTCTGTGTGTGTGTGTGTGTGGTGGACGGGCACACACACACACACACACACA
>CM035205.1:2128477-2159984 GCA_020233015.1 Callinectes sapidus
TATATATATATATATTCCCTGCATAAAACAAGCCAAAGGTTGGTAAATATACAGTTTGACTGTCAATTTATTTTTGCTTTCGATTTTACAAAACACATGTAAAAGACATCTTGTCTGATATTCTGTTGTAACTGCCTTAATTAACTCACCTTCCTTACAAATGTCATGAATTTGCTTTCTCTTGCTTGGGTTTTTGTGTTGCCTAAGTGACATGTGGGGCCAGCACTGCCCCTAGAGTACAGCTAACATTCTTTCATCCACATCTTGTTGAACATTTTAAAAAAGAAATACTGCAGTGGAGATCAGAGGTCAAAAGTTTTCCAGTAAATTATTTATCCCTTTCCTTCAATGGAAACAAAAATTGATATATATACCAGTAAAAACTTATGACATACATATTACAAGCCATGTAAATAAACTAATACAATACCACTACAATACTTAAAAATTTATACATAATGGTAAAACCGATAAAGCTAAACATTTGTGTATTTCTGTAGCACCAAAGCTTCTTTACATCCCAATTTTCAAGTAAAAACATTAAGAAAAACTACATATATTAATAACCTATGAATTATAAGAATGTGGATGAAAGACGTTCATACATCAAATGCACTAGAGTAAAGAAATGCATCACAAGTATAAAACAATTTCTTTCCTGCTGGTACAGACATTCTGCCTATAAAACAATTCACATATAAAAAATATACAAATATTTATATGCTAAATTTCCTAGCAGTGTGTGAGGTAGACTCTCAAACACAATAATGCTTTCTTCAGTTTTCATAAGTAATTAGCAGATTCTTAAATAATGAATCATAAATAATGTTTTAAAAATTAGTACAGCATATTGAATTATGATGTGTGTGAAAGAACATGCATAGTACAGCTGGATATGTAGGATGTAATTAATTTGATTCATTCTTTTACCTTTGCTTGTTAGATGATCATTTCTACTCTCTCTCTCTCTCTCTCTCTCTCTCTCTCTCTCTCTCTCTCTCTCTCTCTCTCTCTCATAGCTATGTACATTCATTCAGAGTAACAAAATTCTGCATAAATTGTGTTAGTGCATTTCTATAATCAATATGTGAGACATCTAAACATGAACCTTTCCAGGCTTACAACATGGAACTAATAGACCAAGATTCCCTCACATTTGTAAAACTTAAAATAGCTACTTTAGTATTACAAAAGATAATAAGATTACTAGGTATCTAATAATAGATCTCAAGTTGCAAGAGTTAGTTAGTATATGTACTATTACCCAAAGTTTGTGGCATGAGAAGGTTATGTCAATGACTACTGGTGGTGCTCAGGGCTGCCGTGTCATGGCTGAGGTAGAACAATGGCAAGCACTGTGGGAAGCACAAGTGGGTACTTCTTTGCATCGTACAATCAACAGCATAAAAGTTACACTGTATGTATTGTAATATGTTTTTCATATGTATTCATCAAGAGTGAAAACTGTTTTCTGATTTTTAACCATAGCTTTGGCACTCCACTCATATAATTATTCATGTTAAAAGGGAAATTGAATGCTGCAGTTGATGCAATACTGCACACATGGTATTTACAATAAAGTAACTAGTTGCCAATTTCAATTTAATATTTTCACCAGGAACACAACTATGCTTGGTCTTTTCTTTGTTAGAAAATTATTTGATATCGAACTCTTTCACAAATCTCAGAAATCCAGATACTTAGGAGATGGAGATGGGTTCGTCTTACACATCCTCTACACAGTATAGCTCCATCACATGTGAGACAGATGGAGAGTGGGACTGCAAACTAAGACAACCAGAAATTTTCCACAAGACCCTAAAAGTTCCCTGAGCCATGAATTTGTGAGATTCCAACATATGTATACCAGTGGTACAAGTGGCCTCCCTGTTTGCATAGTAGAAGATGAATGGCTGCGTAATGGTAGTACTGTATGCAGTGCACAGAATAAAACAATGGTAGTGTGTCATGCAATTGAGATAATAAACCTATAATGAATAAAATGTTTTAATAACTTCTATTTTTATCCGTATATTGTTATGTCGCATATATGTACTGTATCTTATATAAATGTGTGGGACTGATTACAAAGCTTGTACTACAATGGGCAGAGGCTATATTTCACTAAGAGGTCATTAAAACACAGCTTACTTTAACCCTTAAAAAGAAAAGAAATTGATAATCTTATCACACTGATACATGAAGACTTAAAATGAAAAAGAAAAAACACAAATTCCATAGATTTTGTATATAACAATATAAAGATTAGCATCAATTTATGTAGCCTTCAAAGATATGAAGAGATATTAATGGAATAAGACATAAAACTAGACAATTGATATATGTACTTGGAGTGGCAATTGTAACTGAAGCCATCAAGGCAATCACACCTAATCAACAAAAGATTGAATGTAATTTGGTGCAAGTAAACCAGAAATATGATTTTGATCAAAAAATGAGGAAATTAAATTAAGACTTCAACAAGATTAAAACTGTCTGGATAGAACAGAGAGAGAGAGAGAGAGAGAGAGAGAGAGAGAGAGAGAGAGAGAGAGAGAGAGAGAGAGAGAGAGAGAGAGAGAGAGAGAGAGAGAGAGAGAACTAAGGTAGGTAATAATATAAGGTAGGTAATAATATAAAAAAAAATCCAATAAAATTTTCAAATGTAAACTAAGCATGGAATGGAATGATATCAAGTGCCTACACAGAGCTGGTTGTTGGGTTAATATCAATAAAGGTATAAAACAAGAAGGTAGTTGTGCTGACAATATATGTAGTAGATGGATCAAACTAATGTGAAAAATAAATGACCGGTAACTCATGTACTTGTATCTGTCAGTAGCATTATGCCACACATCGCTCACTAGTTTAGATGTTGTATAAAATATAGCACAATGACCATTGCCACTTTCAAAATGGCAATAGGTTTTAACACTGATAAGCTTATTTAGATATCTATGTACTGTATATACAACACCACAGAAGCATTCATCTCAGCTTGTGGAATATTGTATGGCATACATTGACATGCTGTAATTTCAAGGTTACTTGCAATAACTAAAGTCTTCATTTTAAAGAAATTTCTTATATTCTTTCATCTACTTTAAGTAAATTCTGGAAGACATACACAACATGTAATCAGCATGTCTTTATATTTACATGAGAAGTCAGGGGTCGATGTAAATAGTTTTCCTTTACCAAGGGTCAATGTAAATGGTTTTCCATCTACAACAGTCAACAGTGATACCTTCCAGTGTTGTCAGTGTTTGGAGAGCCGGGTCACATGTTGACATGAGTCACCTTTTGCCACCTGTTGGTGACTAGATCAACTACTACATAGTTAAGTTGTGTCTATGTAATGTTTAATACCTGTGATTACCTACAATTTTTATATCATTTCCTAGAAATTTCATGACATGTCTTCATTTTACTTCAAAATATTCAATATGTAAAATTCAGTAATTCCTATATTCTTCCTCCTAATGGCATTCAATGCAATCTAACCATTCTTCTTTACTTATTGTCGTATTCAAAATCCTTGTTTTCAATACCATGCTTACTATGCAGTCTCTTATCATTACTTATTAATGATAACTTCAAACATTATAACAGCAAGATTTCATTACAATGCTACAATGAAATTCTCACACATGCCGTGTACAGTCCACCTTCTATGTCCAAGGAGTCCCTGAATTTCTTCACTAACTCTAGATTCTTATTATAAAGCAGCTTCCTTTCCATTCCCAATACACACTATCTCATGTGTGTAATTCTTTTCTTCTTTTTTTCCTGTACAGTAAAGAGCCACACCCAACACTAATAATTTCTGCCTTTAATTCACACAGCTTTGTTTTAATTGCACATGCCTCAAATAAAATCAATTTTATAATTCTGACGGCTAACTACACAACTCTACATTGCACACTCTCCTTTCAATGGAACAACCCATTAAAGCTCTTCTTCCTATACCCAAATACTTTTCTGTGTGCTATTACACTGTGTATGATGGCTACAACCATTTTATAGATTTGTTATTGGCTTGCTCTTCAATGAACAACTTCTGATTTTCATGTGTTACTCAATAAAGCTAAAAGACTTAGATATGATAATCACTATATGTTACTGCTTAAATTCTTGGTCAATGAGCATGGCTTACATCTTGGCACCCAACACATTTTACATTCCAACTAACCCCAGGTCAAACCAAACACTGAGTTAATAGTCATTACAATAAAGTAGGACTATTTATAAAAAGTATCCCTTCATAATGGAACACCAAAAGTGCTGCTGCAATACCAAAGTCAAACAGAAAAGAAATAAAAGCAAGTAAAAAACAGGCAACAATAATAATAAAAGATGTAGTAGTAGTAGTAGTAGTAGTAGTAGTAGTAGTAGTACTAGCAGTAGTAGTAGTAGTAGTAGTAGTAGTAGTAGTAGTAGTAGTAGTAGTAGAAGTAGTAGTATAAGTAGTAGTAGTAATAGTAATAGTAGAAATAATAATAATAATAATAATAATAATAATAATAATAATAATAATAATAATAATAATAATAATAATAATAATTGTACTGTTTTTGGATATTCAGGTATGTAATCCAAGATAATACTTTGTGCATTGATATTACTGTACATTCTAAGGTGACATTTTTCTCAGCTACTCAAGGATATTTGCATATGCATGTGTGTGTGTGTGTGTGTGTGTGTGTGTGTGTGTGTGTGTGTTTGGAAGACTGAAAACATACTTATCTTGTATTACAGTTCTGGAACAATATGCATAATTGAGAAATGTACAGATTCTTACACAAGAAGCCATGACAATATAGATATACCACTTACTTAATATAAAAACTAATAGGAATAATCAGTTGCATAGGAATGTGGCCAAAACAATGCATAATTGTACCAGTTGTTTCAACAGAAGAGACAAAACATGAGTTGCTGAAATAAGTTTACGAAATAGAGTTACTAGAGTATAATGCAAACACAAAAATGGAGAAAATTAAAGAAAAAAAAACAAGAACAATAAAGGGAGAGAGAGAGAGAGAGAGAGAGAGAGAGAGAGAGAGAGAGAGAGAGAGAGAGAGACTGAATAAAAATGGCAAATAATCATAAGACATTATTATGAAAGCAAATACCAGTGGGTCAATGATGAAAGGATTAGAAGCAGTTTTATCCTATCCCGCTTCATAACTTAAACACATGAATATGGAATGTTATTTTTGAATAGCCAGAATATGCCACTAGTGATGAGTCAATGGATGAGTTTCATAATGATGTGAGACAAGGATATGTAATATTAACTTTTGTTATTCACCTATGTATTTAAAGGTGTGTGTGTGTGTGTAATTCACTGTCACAGTCGCCTGCTGGTTACCCAGCCAGCCTTTACCCTACGGAGCAAGCTCAGAGCTCATAGACCGATCTTCGGGTAGGACTGAAACTACATCACACACTACACATCAGGACAGCGAGGCCACAACCCCTCGACTTACATCCCGTACCTACTTGCTGCTGCTCCTAGGTGAACAGGGGCTAGATACACATTAAGAGGCTTGCCCATTTGCCTCGCCGCACCCGGGATTCGAACCCGGGCCCTCTCAGTTGTGAGCCGAGCGTGCTAACCACTACACTACGCGGTGTGTGTGTGTGTGTGTGTGTGTGTGTGTGTGTGTGTGTGTGTGTGTGTGTGTGTGTGTGTGTGTGTGTGTGTGTGTGTGTGTGTGCATGCTTCCTCCAGAAAACCAACTATGGCTGGTGTCATAATCTTGAGGACAAACAAAGTAAAATATAAAAACAGATGTTGTAAGAAAAGTTAAAGCAAGGATTAGAAACATGGACTGTTAATGTTAGGATATAGTATAGTTCCTGCATGACAATGGAATGAAAATCAAAGGTCTGGGACCAAGGCAAAGGGATTGAATATGTATTATTTGATCTACTGAGGTGTGAACAGAATGGACAGTAAAACTAAATTAATGAACATTCATAGTATATGTACCTAGTTTGAGACAAGTGATGAGTTAGTTAGAGTGATTGTGAAGTAATACATGGTACAGTATCAAGAGATAATTTATCCATTTTGATGGAATCAATAAAAAACTAATGGCAAGAGGTAGCATAGACAGTGAACTGTACAACAGATTCTGAATATGTGCAAGAAAGACCTAAGAGAGAAAGAGAGAGAGAGAGGGGGTGTAATGGAACGGAGATAATTAATTACTTTCTGCCAAATTAAAGGTGTGTGGGCAGGAATAACTATACAAACCTCTTTAGAGAGTCGAGTTCCAGTGGATATCATGTTTCCAGACAAAATGTTCCAAGCTTATATGATTAAACCTTGGTTATTTAATGGTGTAGTTCTGTGTAACTTAGTTCTATTGATGTCTAGTTCTTTAGATCCTAAGAAATTAATTCTATGTCCTATCTAAGTTGTGCTGCTGATAATATAAACTTTAAATTAAATGAGAACACCCAAAACAAAAAAAGAGAAAAAGACAGGAGAAATGTGACAATACAAAGGCATACAAATAAATATAAGACATGCAAATTTGAAGATGTTTGAATAAATAAGTAAATAAATAAATGGAGAGATGGAAAAGAAAATACACATGTAGATGTAACTTGCGTTACATGCATATGTTATGATAGGTACAGGTTGATGATTAATGTCAAGTTAGTGTCACAAACACTGAGATGTTAAAATAAGTGGTAAACATTTAATGATGTGAATGACATGTCATGGAAAATTCCTTATAAGCTGCCTGCTGCTGCATTGCAAGACCAATTAGCATATTACTAAGAAAAGTATGTTTATGTTTAAGGAAATTTTTTACATTGTGAATGAAGTTATGTTTCACAGCTACACCAGTCACCAAAAATATTTATTAAATACAACACTGTCCTGCTTCACAGGACAGATTTTTTATAAATGTTACCAATGAGACAAGGTCAAAAGATGAGAATAGCATCACTCACTCTTGTGTTTCATACATCACAGTTCTCTATGAAACAAATAGATTTGACAGCAAATGCCAGCACTAATAAAGTAGAAATGGTATAGTAGTGAGTAGTGAATGTGAACACAATGTAACTTCTAATCATGTTTGTTTTAATGATCTTTTTGGCATATAGAGAGAAGAGCAGCAAATAACTAAAAGGAAGAATATACTTACTACAATTGATTGTCTACTTTAGCATTCATTTACCTGTCTATCTGTTCCTGTCTCTACAGAACACTTTTCACAACTGCAAATACAAGTATATTATTAGGAAAGGGGAAACCATGAATAGAGAATATAAAAAGCATATGTTAAAAGTACAAGATTGAATTACATACAGATACTGAAGCCTGTTGGTTCCAGTAACAAATGATGCAATGAAGAACATGGCTAAAGAAACTTTCACAAAGGTATGAGCATAGAAAGTAAAGCAAAAAGAACAGATCTAAACAAAAAGAAAACACTACCTATCACTGCCTCATCTTTATAATTCCTGTGATGTTTGGTTGTTTGCCTCATGGCACTGTGTCTGCATAGTCTGCATGGAAACACACTAAAGCACTGCAGGAATAATGTCACAAGAAATGTTTGATTTGAGAGACCATTATCTGCAGCTAATTAATGTGAAAACTGACCAAGCACCTTAGTCTTCTTAAAATCTTAATGGCATTCTATCTTTGCTCTTATTGTCACACTCTGTCTGAACACACACCACTTCTTCACAAATTGAATTACAGGACGTGGCCTTAACGTCAATTTATATATCAGATGGTCACTCCCAAGAGATATTCTTGAAAAATTCAAATAAAAATAATGGCATGGGGCATCAAAAAATTGCATCGGGCCAGTCTACATAATGACTACTACACTCGGATTTTTGCCACCACATCCATGGAGCTGTAAAATTTAATATTATCTGATACTTCGCTAAACTAAATTATCCCTTCTCCTTTCATTAATATTAATGTTTAATTGTAGCAAATAAAATAAGTCATTATGTATTATTCCAAATTGTATTCCATTGAATGTTGCTTCTGGCTAAACAGTCATCCATGGCAACAACAGGTTTTAAAAGGAACCAAATATTACTTACAAATATCTTTTCCACTTATATTTCACACTGTATCATAAACTTTACATCTTGAACATCTAATTGTTCCAAGATGAAGTAAGAAAGCATATAAATCTTATGTGATATAAGGAACTGCATATCCTGGACAAAGTATACTTTCCTTTGAGACTGTATAGAAAAGGCAACCTCATTCTGCATTTCCTCCAATATATTTTACCATGACTGCTTTATGATGTGGACCTTTTCTTTTCACCATCAAAATATCACCAAAGAAAAGACAAAGCTTTGATGAAAATGCATATACACAATACTAGGACTAATAATAATAATATATCTTTAAATGCACCCAATTGAACTTCCCAGACCAGACAGGTACTGGCAGCAAGATAGAAGACATTCCAGTTTAGTTAATACAACTGTACATGCCCTGATACATGTTCAAAATAATGGGAGGTGAGGAGATTCAGTCTTCATGCTTTGCAATATTATGAGGTGATGTAAGACAAAAGTGAAACACTGGTTAGTTTTTTACACCATGTTCTATGAGAACAGCTTCAGACATTGTTTAATCTAAATGACCCTGATTTTCCTTGATAGAAACCTTTGTGAAAATGTGTGTGGCCTAGGAGACACATGTTTGGCTAAACAGCCATGTGGGGCCTAGATGACACTTGTGAGATCTAGAGTGAAGGGTAAAAAGTCAGGCTTGAATCCTAAGAAGCACACTTAAGACCAAAGAGACACATTACTTGTAGTATGTATGTAGGTAACCTGAGAACTTTGCAATATCTAAGAGGCATATTATCCTTGAGGGACATGCACTTGGCCTAAAAGATAAACATGCTCCACATACCACATCTGCAGCTGAATTTGTCAGCTATGGGATAAAAGTGTGCATCCTAGACCAGCCTAAACTAGTTGGGGGTACAACAGACATATATGGACACTTCCTTATGTTATCAATATTGGACCTATTTATTTGAGAGTAAACTGAAGGAGACACCTTTAAGCAGTGATATAAATTTTAAATTAACCATTTTCAACAAAAGAAATTTAAAGATTGAACTGCAGCAAAGCTGACAGTCTTCGTATACACTTGTTTGTAAGAGGAACTACCCTTCTGAGGAGTAAGTGAAAAATGGCACACTTATGAACACATCAATTTTTCTACAAAACAAAAGTGATCTACCATACAAACACAAAAATTGTAACCAAGATTATCCTTATCTTAATTGTGTCTCCTACATACACAGAAAACAGACTTATCTAGAGCCAAAATCTAAAGTCTTCTTTGCTCATTTAAATGCTACATTCTTATATATACTAAAGCATTATACTGCCAAGATTTCTTACAATAATGTGTCAAGTCTTCTTTCAGTAAACCTTTGTTTTGCTGAGTAAAAGGAATGAGAGACAGACAACTCTACTTTGACTTATCATCCACCTCTTTACAATGTGGAATGGATGCAAGTAAAAGTGTAACTGAATAATAAGTGCATTTAACATCTGTTTAGACACCCACTACACAGAAGACCTTAAATTTCATCTTTTACAAACACAGCCTAAGGAATAGGTCGAAATCCTGAAACAATTCTTGATAGCACAAAAATTCAGATAAATACTACACACACACATGCACGCACACAACTACATGCACACACACACCAAAAGAAATCTTTCATGTGAAGAGAAATTTCTCAACAAGCTTTAAAAATGAGCATCAAGTGTTGCTTCATAATATCGACCAAACTAAAGGACCTATTACTTTTTAGAAACATTGGGAAGAACAGTACAATACAGTATGAAGGACTCAATCTTGCCAAAAGGAACAAGATGCTGGTGTTGTAGGAACATGTTTGGACGCTCTGAACACAGCCAGGCTGCATCAGTGACAAGGGTCAACCTGCCCCATCAAGTATTTCAATATTTTGATTTGCTGAACATTAGTACACTGAATTTCTAGTGTCAATAAAGGAACTGTCCCTATATTTTCTTCTTCTTTTTCTATTTACATCCATATAAAACTCTTTACATATATATATTTTGGATTTTTCAGAAAGAAGCATGTAAACTTTCATCATATCTATAGTAACATCAATGGCTGATGATGAGTAATTAATACATAAAATGAGTTTATACATGAGGATATTTCCAATTGTTAGTACAAATGTTTTATGGTTCCATGACCCAATGGTAAACCTACTAAAATAATTAATATTGTGTACATTTTGCTATTCAAATGTAATGATATACTCAACTTTAATTGGCACATATCTAAATTGTGCAAAGTAAATGCAGTAAAAAATCATTCACAAAAATCCAACCATAAAGAGTGCCTGAGTGAAATCAAAGGACCACTCCACTTGAAATACATAATACATTTGTTGTGAGTTTAAGATACCCAAATAAAAGTTATTTATGCATCTGTTGAGGTATGCAAACACTAATACAATACAAAAAGACACATGAAGTTAAAGTACAAAATAAATAACCTCATAATTACATAATAATTAGAATTAAGTTACATCTAACTAGCCAGTACTTAGTGGTGTTTTGAGAAGACTGGGGCCTTATGGGAAATTGCAACTGGGATAGTAAATTTTTAATGTAACATGGTATAAAAACTGTCATGGTAAATCTCAGGTGAAGTTCAAACACAGTGTGTAGTTGAAAAATAAGCATACAAGTATTTACAATGAATGATAAGTACTTGGTGTAAGTGTCCCCTTAAACAATCTGCTAAGTCTGGCAATCACATCACCTTACTATGTGCAAAGCTTTACCTGGATTACTACTGTCTTCAAATGCTGTCAGTTCTTCATTTCCTCTTTTTTTGTAACATTAGTATGCACTATGTAGTGTCTATGTATGGGACTTTTTCATCATTATTTTCTTTACTTTTTAACTGCTCCAATTCATATATTCTCACTCTGATGACAAAATGTTTTGACTGATGTCACTTACTTGTTAGAATTTCTTTACAGACTCTATTTGTCCCTAGATGCTTCCCTAAGCACAAGATGCATCATCATAACACTCCTCAAGAAAGATCCTGCCGCAGTTCAAAATCACGTAAATAAGTCCGAGTGGTGATGGCGCAAGAATTTTTGTATTAAGGTTTCATAACACTTGAAGATTTTATACTCTACTGAAAAATATGGATGAACTATAATAAAAGATAACCAGCTTGGAACCACCAGCAAATTAGTTGAACACAACCCCACAGCCAATTAGATTAAAATACAACTTCATAAGGCCAACAATAAGTTACTTTAACCTCAGACACCAGCCAGGCCACTACTCTCCACCACACCACTCCATGAGGTGGCTTCATCTACACATATTCAAGCCAATATATTCAAACGTCTGTCAAGAGCAAAATTTCCATATATTGTAGAGTCCTTTGAATTTGTCTATCATCACCATATTATCATTATTACTATTATTATCATTGTTATCATTATCATTATTATTACTATTATTATTATAATTATTATAATTACTATCATTATTACAACTTCAATTTATTTATCTAATTTACCTATTTTCAACATATCTCTTCTCATTCCATGATAGGCCTATCATTATTACTATAATTATAATTATTATTACTATAATTATAATCATCATTATTATTATTATCATTATCATCATTATAAATATCATTGTTACTATTATTCACATTGTCACTAAAATTTCAATCTATTTATTTGATTGATCTATTTTTCAACAAATCTCCAGCTCTCTTCCTATGACAGGATAATTCTCTTTAATCAAAGAAACATTTTTAATTTAAAGATTTCTAGAAAAAGAATTTCTTTAGAGGAAACATTTGACATGAAGAATACTACACCATGATGGTGTGGTGTAACACAATAATACTGCAGCATTCATTAGCCAGAACAATAGTTATTTTCTGTGCTGTAATCCATTTGTTATTTGTTAGTGTAGGAAATGCAGCTACTGTTCATAAAGAACAACTGAACACTGAAATAAAATGTTAATTAAACGGACTATTTTCCAATGCATTCCATACAAACAAGATACAGTGTAATACTAACACTTTCTCTTTAAGTATTCGATTAATTATTCCAATTCAAAGAAATTCTATAAAAGCTAAAAAAAAGGAGTATGCCATTACAAATATATCACTAATACTTTCATGCTACTGCTAAGACAGAAAATGACAATCATGAACAGGTAACTTAATATTAATATCATACATCCTCACATGATGGATTTATTGGTAAATCAATATTTTCACACTTTGATCATTATTCAAACCTGTTACCTTCCTGCAATCAAGGAACAATTGGCTGAGAAAATCACCACTGAAAGTCTAAGAAAGAAAGAACCCTTCTACGAGAGAGAAAAACATGACATAAATGTGTACAAAGTGACAGATCCTAAAAACTGACATTGTTTACAAAAAATACCATGCTTGCCTGAATAACAGCCACATCACTAACAACACATGCTTCAAAGTGAAATATCCAGTACTCCCTCTGTTTCCAAAGAGTCTGTGTGGTCTCTTCAGTGCTTGTGTTTATTGTTTTCTTAAGTAGATGAAGCATACTATGATGTTTGCTGCCCATTTGCAGTCGTCCAATGACTGTCACACTAACTACCTAAGATCTAAAAAAACCTAACCTGAAATAACTAAAGGCTGCTGCCAAAAGAATACTGCCAACATTGCTGATAATCATTGAGCTTTCCTCTTTGGCTTCAGCTCACAATTACCAAACTACAAATTCACGCCACTAACAAAAGATACACATATGACTACTACACACCTCTACCATTCATTAAAAAAAATAAATAAATAAATAAAAAATCATAAGACAAAACTGAACCATCAACCAAAATTACATAGTAACATTAAAATAACTCAACTTGGTTTCTTATGGCAAATAGGAGATTATCATTATTCTCCCTAATTCTCACACTCCCTGAGAATTGACAACTAGGCATGAATTACAACCACTTTCTTTTGAAAACCATGCTTGCTGACACAATGTATGTCAAATGCTTTTCTTGTGGTAAAGAAAAGATGTTTTACATTCTACATTTTGTGCACTGCACTTACTATACCTATGATTGAATTATAGTATAACCAATACAAATGCTTCATCTAAAGCACTTTCTTACAGTTTCTAAAGTTACACCAAATAATTAACCTGCAGGTCATTACATATTGTTTCTTACATTACATTTCTTTCACCAAAAATTCAATGAAATACATAATACAAAGTAAAAAATATCTCTGGATATTAAGTTTTTCTTATTGGGAAGCTACCCTCCTACTCCCCACTTACTTGGCATGGAACTCCTGAATACACAAATAGCAGGACCACTCCCCTTCTGGTGGCTCGGACAGTGGGGGATCTAAGCAGTACAGGTGGTAGCCACGGTCACAATCATCGCAGAATAAGAGCTGGTCCTGCAGTAACCCAACAATAGCATGCAGTGAGATACTCAGCTCTTCCTCATGCTTAACTCTATCTATAGTGCATAGCAGAGAAATTAACAAATTACATTTCCTATGCTCATAGTAGAGCATAAAGTATCAATTGTTATTCACAAAAACAGCAATCCATCCTTATTCACTTTACTCTGAGATGTGACATTTCACCCTCCCGAGTCACTTGAATTTTTATCTTAGAGCCCTCCCATAAATCTGACTCCTTTCATAATCACCCTTTATGATAAAAATTTGATACAAGAACTTCAAAAGCCATAACACAATGTGTTGTAACTTACATCATTCTCTGAAGTACCACAAAGAGTGCAAGTCTTGCATTCAATGCACTGCCATCTGTACTTGACCACACTTTTCATCATGTTAGAGGTAAACTGGAGGCAGCTAGGATGACCTGTAAAATAGTTGTTAATGCTGAACAAAAAAGGAAATCAGTTATAAATGCAAAACTATACAGTGGTACCCTGTGATACGCCTGCTTTGGCATACATCCAAACTGCCTCATGCCCTTTCCTGACACACAGAATTTGTGTCACCTTAGAAACCTGTGAACCCAGCTCGTGCCCAAACAACTAACAGCACCATACTATTGTATTTCTGCTCAAAGCCTCCGTCACACCTAAGCTCACACTCAGTATGGACATACACATTACAAATAAACATGCCATCAAAATAAATATCATATTTGACATCCCTAGGAAAAATTAATTGATTGTTTGTGTTCAAATCAGGTTGCATCATGGGTGGTGAAATGGATTAATGTTGTCACTGTACTTAACTCTTGCAAAGTACATTCCATGTTTCCTCTGTAAAATCCATTACAATTTCATGTCTTTTAATCAATTCAGAAAATCTTTTTTATTTCCTTCCAATTTTTTTCTTTTTACTTGCACTAACAATGTTTTTATGCTATACTTCACTTTGAAACAGTGTGCGTAACAAGTCCTTATCTGTGAATGATTGCCTTTCATAGCAAGCTTCCACTCTAAAATCTTCACAGTAAATCTAAGACAGTAATGTGTGTAATCACTTGAAGTTTGGCAGCTGTATCTGCAAATATAACTTTGCTCTTTTTAGGAGATCACATAAAACTCTACTTCAGCAATTAAAGTTAAATCATCTATGAAAATATTCTTACCTGATCGGCCACAGTCAGCACATGAAACCAGACTCTCTGGAGCTCCAGTCTTCCTGTTTTCTGAAGCATCTCCTAGGCAGAAGTCACAGTAAGGGGAGGCTGAAACTTTCTTCTTCCCTTTGTCACTCTGGCTCTCCACTGTGGCTCCGCCTGCCGAGGGCATCAGAGAGTCACTTCCATGGCCCACTCCACCCCCACGTCGGCCTGAACTGCGACCTATGACAGTGTATTGATGTAAATACGGTTGAAACTCTGTCAACACCTATCTGGCTTTGCTTGATTAACTTTGAGGGAAATCAATCAACTTACAAAAATTATGCAACTACAAAGGAAAAGTTTAGGTGGTCAAACTCAGCTAAATAATGGCAACAAAACTCCTTTGTTCCAACAACAATGAGTATGACATGTGAATCTAATACAAGTAGAACTGTCTACACAGGCAAATTTAAGTGCATTGCAAGTTTCAAGAGCATGTCTATATATGTATCACAATGGCCTTTGACATGTACAGAATTTTAAAAAATGAAGAAATACCCAGTGAAAGAAGTGATTTTATGTCCAATGTGACTGGAAAGTATGACAAAACAATTGAGCAACTTTAAGTCTCTATCTGGTAAACAAAGCTGATATCTGCCTTCAAGGGGATAGCAGACACAAACTAGTTTTGTCTTTCAAAGAAACAGTTGCATGTAAAAGTACCAAAAATTATATACAAAAGGGGGGCTAAAAATGTGGTAGAGGGAACATTATCTAATAAACTTTAAGATTTTATCTCCAGCAAAATAGAATAAACATCAAAAATGCTTATGCACATGTATACACTTTGATAGGATAATTATGAATAGTGAAACAGTACACTGAGCATAAGTTCAGAAAGGAAGATGTATAGCAAGGCTGAAGGTGCATTATCCACATCTTTGTGCATTCATTAAAACAAACTTAAATCAATAGCTAAAAAATATTAATATCTTTTCAGCAAATATTTTTCAACTACTACAGAAGCAGAACCAGCTCTACAGCCCTGCAAAGCCATGGCATTCCAGCATTGTGTAATTACCATATGCAGTAAGTCATGGCAGCAGACAAACTACAAATTATATGTTGTCCATAAAAATACACTACTATTGAAAAATAAACTGCATTCAGATACACTGTATGGTTACATCATTAAGACTTTACAAATAGATTAACTTTAATTCATCAGGATACTTATAGTAATGTTTCCCACCCTTATTCTATATTAGTTCACTATATTATGTAAAAAGAAGGAAAATAATTCATTCATCTAAGTCTGTAACATTGAAGCGGATAGATTTTTAACCAACATACAATTACTGTGTATCTGAGAATAGATATATTAGCTATAACAAACCACAAAAAATTGGTCCATGCATGTATGAAATTCATTATATGGGTTGATGCATGCAAATGTAGCAATATCCCAAAAAATAATATTAATAGTGAAAAGAAATAAAAGGTAGTTACTTGAATTCACATTGAAGTGTTAAAGATGAATAAAACAAAAGCTACAGAACTGCCACTTCTATTTCTACCTTATAAATAAATTAGCTGCTGCAGTAAGTACTTCACAAAGCTGTACCACATCTTATCAAGGCAATTTACCACAGAATCCAACATGGGATGCTGGCACTAGTGTTACCAATCCAATGGGAGGCAAATACTGTTAGAAAATTATCACCAGAACAAAAAAAGATTTAGTGTAAATGGCAATAATGGCTCGATGGGAAGTGCTCTACCCTACTCCAACCTTGGTAATAACTGTTCTGCCCCCAGTGCGGGGTGGCCGAGGCCTGAAGCTGGCCAGGAAAGTAGTCTGGGATGGGGTCGTTAGCTTGGATTTGCTCGTTAGGTCTAGCAGGGGCTTTAGGTTTAGCCTCCTCCTCCTTCTCCTCCTTATGCGAGTGGGCATAGTGGTAAGTTAGGCCGGGCCGCGTCTTGTACCGCATCCCACAGACTGCAACACACCAGACATGCCGCACACACTCCACACCTCAAGAATAAAGCTTCAGGTACAGTATATGTTAACTTGTGGGAACACAACTCATGGTGCATCAACCACACACACAAATCACAAGTATTACTCTTAAAAATGAGATCAATTATCTAAGAATAAGATTATAACCATAGATTGACATGTTCTTTTAAACACAATCTGCTAATCAAACAAAATATTCATATAAATCAATTGGTATTCTTTAAAAATCAAAAACAAAAAAACTGATGTTGATAGCAAAGGTATATGTATATGGACACATTATAAGGAATCCTAACTTAAGTAATGACATGCATTATCACCTTTGAACCCTCTTCATACCACACCACCATGCCTTGCAGTGCTACCATGAGAAATGTGAGGCCACGCTACTGTGTTCCAAATACTGGAAACAAACTAAACTGATTCTGAGCAACAATAAGATGGCACATTGTTTTCATTTATTTTCTATCTATTTACTTTTTTTTTTTCAGTACATCATCTATTCATCTCTATGCCTACCTCATGATCTCTCTCTCTCTCTCTCTCTCTCTCTCTCTCTCTCTCTCTCTCTCTCTAATCTGCAAAATGCAAAATAAAAATGCCATCCTGCTGTTGACAATAATTCATTAAGTAATGTGAAGGCAACTAGAGTCCAACAAGAGTGTATCTTCTTTCACAATTATTTGACCGATGGAATTAAGAATTTATCATTTCTTTAAAATGTTTCTTTAACTATTCAAAAATACTATCCAAGGTCCAGGAGCACATCCCAGCACATCACCATTAGCAAATAGGATGATGTTTATGAGCCAGGTAAATAAATACATTCATTTTTTTGTTGAAACTGAAATCAAGGGAGTTATTACATGTTCTACAAGAAAATGTTCATCACATAATCTCTCCTTCATCTCAAATCAAAATGGTATACTATAGTGTGCCTGGCATGATCATTACAGGCATCAACATATATTGGTCTAACACTTAAAATATATTTACCAACATTCACCTTCATATATCTAGATGTTTCATAGTATCTTCTCATGCAAATTAATAGTCTTCTGTATGACATCAGTAATCATATACATACAGGGCATCCTCAGGTTATGACAGAGGTTGTATGCCATATGGTAAACAAGATGTTAGCACAAGTCAGAATTAGCCTACGTAAGCCCCTATAAATAAAGAGAACAATTCCTTGCCTTTACTCTTATAGCTTCTTGTTCAATGCTTGCCAATGCTCTAGGAGACCAACTTACTGCTTTTATATCACCACTAGTACCTCCACCTTACACTTAAAGAATAACAATTTTTTTCATTAAAAATAAAGAGAAAAAATAAAATAAATAACACATACTTGCACTTAATGTTATGCAAATCAACACAAGACCTAAACCACATAAACCCTTACTGGCCAAAAACTTTTCACTTTCGTTCTCTTTTCCCTTTTCATTTTTCAAGGCTTCAAACAACCTCTTAGCCCTTTTTTTAATTAATATAATGTTCACTAGAACATCCACTGATGCTGGCCTTCCAGCCAAAGCATTAATATTCACATGCACAGTATTTGCACCCTAAATAGATCCACACACTAGTGATCAGCACCAAGTGCACCCACATCATCTGCCAGAAACTGGCAAGACCAGGTCACTTTCATGTAATCACCAATCCATCTCTTCTAAGTTCAATGACTCTTGTTCGCAGCACAGGCATATGTTCCTCATTCCATGCTCTCCTTACACAGTTTATTTATTCCTGCCAAGGTCTTCCTCTTAACTATGCACAGCATGCATGGCACTTCACTACTTTCTTTATTAGTTTCCTGTTTCCTATTATATCCACATGTCCAAAGTAACATATTTGTGTTTTTCTCAACCTTATACTAATTACATCTGATAGTTACCTACTTCAACAATCAATTTTCTTTCATCCTTTGTAGAATATACTAAGTCATCAAAACATTCTCTATATGACTCAGCTGCTCTAATAAAAATTCTTTCAACAATGATCCTCCACACATTTTCCTCAGACTTACTTTACACTTGGCCTCTACTTCTCATCTCCCAGATTTCATGTTTCAGCTCCATCCAATGCAATTGCATTGATTCCTAGTCATTTATCCTAGTAATTTATATCTACATAAATGCTCTATTCCTTCTTCCCCATACATAACTACATATAGAAATCATAACAGTGTAAAGGAGGCAAAGAAGTTGCCAGCTCAAATAACAATGCACCAGTGGAGGGTTGCCAGAATACAGCCATAAAGTGGGGAGAGTCACTCCAAAAGTGCACTAAGCCACAAGTACTTATACATAACTAAGGTGATAAATGTGTGTTAGAAACAACGGTCACATGAGTGACAATTCTTGCTATTGTTTTCCAAAGGAGAGGCTACAATGTATTGAATTTTGCAAAATGACTTGAAACAAAAACAATTCAAAATCAAATGCCTTAAAAAGATGGAAAACAGGCATTAGAAAATTATTTTATTCAAATGTTTAAAGTGATTTTTAGGTCCACCTCAAATAAGTTGAAAGAAAATTACTGGAAAAATAAATGCAAGAAAGACCAACAGATAGTAACCTTAATTGCGTATCAAAGGGAGTGCTCAGGAGAGACATTCATAAGAATATCTGATCCGCTGGAACAGTATGGGAAGGGTTTGAAAGTGAAATCCCACAACAGAAGAAACAAAGAAACCTTATGGACATAAATAGAAAAAAAATGAAGACAACTCAAGAAAATATTCACGAGTAAGGAAGATCTCTTTGATTTGATGTGCGTAGGGGAGAAGATGTGCGTATGTGTGTGGCATGAATGGAAGTATCTCATCCCTTTTAAGAAATTTCCAGAGGGTGAAAGAAGGTGCCAAAGATAATTGTCATATCCCAACATCACAGAAAAAATAAAAGATTTCAAAGGCAAAGAAGCAATTAAAAAATATATTGAAAAGTATTAAAGAATAAAGCTGTCAATAACAAAAAAGTATTTCTATCTTTTTCTTTCTTTTCACTGTGCAGCAGAAAAGAAGCTAGAATTCACTAAAATGCCTTCTCACATCTCCCCAAGCCCTTCCACACCTTCCATAGGGTACTCTAGTGAGCACCTACTTCCATTATCTTCCTCCCCTTTCAAACATATCATTCCATCCATACAACACACTTTATTTTCTGTGATAATAAGAAAATTTAAGATAAAAAATATCTATGAGACAAAAAGGCATCATTCCTCCATGCATGTAGCTTTTGAGTGCATTGTAGGGTGCACTTTCACCTTCTTAAATATGACTGACCCTCTTTGGGCTCTAGCACTTGAAACACGCAGCATTCTGGGTGGAACACGAGCAAAAATGTGCAAACACTGAAAAACTCTGATGTCCCGTCTAACAAGCATAATAATCCTGCACTGACATGCTTCATGGTAAACCAAAAAAGGCATCTCCTTTCTCTGCAACTTATAACATGTTAATATGCCTTTTTCTTAAGATGAATAAAACAAGAAAAGTAAAGAATGTAAAATGGATGAGGAAGAAATCAAAAGGTACGTACGTCCCACGTGCAGGTGGTATTTAAGTAGTGTTGCACAGTGCTTTACTGAGTGGGAACACAAAGCTAACAAAGTTAATCACTTCAGGTCTGCAGATCTCCAACATTCTAATAACACACACACAACTTTCATAAATCAAAGTGCCCCCCTTAACAAAAAGTATGTGTCAGATAACCACATACTGCCTTAACTCAGGTTTCTTTGGTTTATATTCATATCACGGCACTGATCTCATTCCTCCGTCATTAAATTTTTTTCACACCTTATACTTTTTGAAGACCCCCTTAGAGTATCTTAATAGAAAACTCATTTCCAGCTTGCAGGAAAACAACACAGAAATACAATGAATGAGGTAACCTTTAGTGGTCCACCATAAGCACCACTGGCATGGCTAGACAATGACTATGGAGGGTGGAAGGTGTAGAGACACCAGAAATGTGATATATAGGCACATGCATATGATACCCAGTGTGCTTGTTTTACAGATTAATCAATCAAGATTTTTCTACTACAAATACAGGTAACTTAAACACTATTGTTCATGGCCAATGTGGCAAAATTGCAATGTGAAAATCTATGACACAAAATAATGTAAACACTGACAAACAAAGCACTTAGTATCATTACTTCAAAAGTTATGCCCCTTTATAAGTTGTGCCTAGACAATTACTATGCATCGGAAGCAAAGATAAATCTCCCTACCATAGCTATACTATTTACACACTTTTTTCTGGTAATGCATCCGTTAAACGTATAATTCACTGAAATGAGTGTAAGAAATAAACCAATAAATACCAAAAAGTAAAAGGACAAGCATAAACATTTTTCTTTTCACTTTACCTAAGAAATTAAAGATCACCAGTATAATAAGTAATAATGATTATATCTTAACTACTGAACTATAAATATGAATACTTTGTAAATGAAAGTTATCTCAAGGAAATTAAAACAATTAGGTAATGACTTACCAGAACATGCTTACAGTAACACTTTAAAAATAAGAGCTTGCAAACAATATGTAGTAACTTGTAAGCACGAAAGATTCTGAAAAGTCAAACCATGAAAATTAGAACTGAGTAAGAAAGAGCCACTTACGTTCACAACCATAAGGTTTGTTGCTGGGGTCATCGTCATCTTTCTTGATATTCTTTGGAATCTTAGATGGAGTCTTGGGGGCTGCCTTCTTCTTGCCTCCTCGCTGAAAACACTCCTTGGTTTATAACAAGTTGACATTCTCCTAGTAGGTTTATTATATCAAATCTGTGAGACATTCATGAATTTCCTCACCATATCAGCTCAATTCAACTATGCATACTGTCCGTCTGCAAAGATCATTCCTGAACTATTGATACATTTAGATTGTAACCTTATGACACAATAATTCACATTCCCTAATAAGATGTAACAATGTGTTATCAAGACAATACCTTCATCATGAGACTAAACCTAAAGTATGATGATAGATGTATCAGATATACATACCTGGGAACTATTTTCTGAGGTCTTCTTTTTGCTGGCTTTCTTAGGCAACCCACCAGCAGCCTCAATGTGAGCATAAACAAAGGAGTTCACTATAGTGGGAAGGGGAAGTTGGCAAGCACTTTACTGTATACCTGAAGGTGATGGATTTCCTTCTCTCTTTCTTTTTTTGATGTGATAAAGCAAAACAAAGCAATGAAAATAGTGTCCACCTTTTACAATGACTAATTTTAGCACCCACTGTAGTATACAGTTATCAATTTAAGCTTCATCTCTGGATGGATTTCATATAATAAACACCATACTATTTTTTAATCAAGAGGCAGCAAAATTAACTGGAGGCAATATGACTTGACTAAAGTTAAGATCAGCATCATTGATTTCAGCTTGTAGTTATATACAGAAGCATCACTACTGTTACCAATGCTAACAAACTGAATAACTATACTTTCAAACAAATAGATGCATCATAAACAGTTACAGCATACATGAGAAACTGTATGATCTCTCTCATAGCAGCTACAACAATGACCAATGATCATTACATGTTTTATTGTACAAAAGAAGAACTTGCTTCACATCCAAATAGTCTTCCTCAGAAATCAGTCATTATTATTCTCTAAATATTCTTGGCCAATACTACTTCCATTACTAGAATGCTTCCTTTCCACAACTAGTCATGTGACACTAACACAAAAAGTGTATCTTCACTCAATCAAATCACAAACATTCACATATTAGATGCATCAGAAAAAATCTTTCCAAAACATGGAAAATTTTGCAATACTTTCACCTCCTCTAAAGAACAAGTCAGGCTTATGGTGTGTACATCACAGTTGTCATCACAGATCCTTGTAGCTGTGTTCTCTTTTAGCAAGTATCAATACGATATTTTTTAGGTGGAAAACTTATAAATTTGATGATAGCATAGATCCTCAGTTACTTCAATATACTGTAATACTCATTTTGCTTAATCTTTTTCTTATTGGAAGAAAATCTATCCATCTATTAATTTACTATGTGTGGAAGAAAATGTCCAAATATGTCAACACTACTGAATACTAACCCACTAAGTGATGGAGAAAATATAAAATCATGCATTCAAGATCTTAAAACATAGTGGTTTTCTTGCATGCCACAAAACCCCACCATTATTACCATGTAAAATATACATATACATACATATACATATATAAATAGAATAAATATGATAACCAGAGATATTCATATCATTAATATACTGTTCTTGACAAACTGATAAAAGAAGCTATGATCATGTATATTTCAATCTATGTAGACACAGTAGTGATTATTAAAGAAGAGACCCATTACCAGAGGATCATTAGTAAGACTGACAGGGCAAAGGTGACTGAAGATGTTAGCATTACTACACAGTGTGACCTATGAAGGGAACTCACCTTTGGTTTTCTTCCAACTTGTGTCTTCTTCCGCTTAGATCCCTTCCTGCTGTATGTCTCATCATCAAGATCTTCCTCGGACTCAAATTCATCTTCAAGCTCATCCTCAAATGGACCTTCATCAAAGTAAGTTGCCCACTGGTCAGGCTACAGAATGAAAGGATATCATTATTTACCTCTACACACATTAGAATAGCAGCACAGCTAAGCAATAAGCATAATATACCAAAGTATAAACCAAAGCCACTAATGTCACATCAACTGTTTAAATCCAAAGTAATCAAAATGTTCCTTAGCCAAGAAAAAAAAAACTTTTCTTACCGGCATGACAACTTTATCTGGCTGAGGTACAGGTTCTTCTACGGCAGTGACTATTGCTGCTGGGTTTTCCACAGTGGTGATTGTGTGTTCATCTGGGTCTGCATCAGTTGCCTGAAAAATAACCAATCAAAGCTATCAGTAAACAAACTTCCAACACAAAGCTCTCTTCTTCTTCCTCTCACCCCTATTCTGACCACCTCCCTAATGCAAGAGTTGACCAGTACTCTCAATCATTCCTACCTTTCTCTGGTAAACTCTGGAACTCCCTACCTGCTTCTGTACTCCAACTTCCTATAACTTGATATTATTCAAGAGGGAATTCTATTTATCCCCTTCTTTTGGGTAGCTCTCTCAGACGTGCAGGGGGACTGGCAAGTAAGAGGGCCTTTTTTCCCTAACTCTTTATGTTGCCCTTGGCCAATTTTCTCTTCACACAAAATAACTTGAAGATAAATAGTCCCAATAACACATGACCATCAGAACATTCAGAGCACAAGACTATGATTACCTGCATGAGTGAACCAAGGTAAGAGCGGCGCTGAGATTTCCATCTACGTGCTGGGTACGTGTAGACTTGTCCCTGAAGAATTCCTGGCATACGGTGTCTGTCACTCACAAATAAGTGACAGTGTCTCTGGGCCACACCTTTGTCAAAGATACATACATATTGTAATAGAAGTGTTCCACAGACTAAATCGTACAATACTGATCACAGCACAGCAATGAAATATCTCACACCTGTTTGGCCATCAATGTACGGCTGCCGATATATTCTGTCTTTGCGAATCCTCACATTAAATCTTGCTGAGTTTTGCATCAGTTCCTTGTATCCTGTGTCATTTATGAAACTGAAAAAGATGAAAACTGTCAGTCCATTTTTATGAATATAGTACCATGTTTCAGCTACACACTATGTAATTGACATCACTATACATATGTCCCATTCTTCCACCACAAACAATGTAACTCTTATCATTACACCTTCCAAGTTGCCTGCAATTCAAAATACTTGACATTTCTCCCCACATCACACTTATTTCACTGTCCTTAAATTTCACCTGAACACCCATTTCTGTATCAACACAAACATATGATCCTAAATATTAGAAATGTACACATATAGTGTTATGTATATCTTCCAAATCAGCAATCACAACAGTATTATCTGCAAATAGGATTTTGTAGATGATATTACTACATAATATGAAAGAAAAAATTATTATTACACAGTACTTGGACTTATCTAATAATGTCATATAGTGTTATGTATATCTTCCAAATCAGCAATCACAGCAGTATTATCTGCAAATAGGATTTTGTAGATGATACTACTACATAATATGAAAGAAAAAATTATTATTACATAGTACTTGGACTTATCTAATGATGTTCATGTAACACTGCCTGGTAGGACCAAGCATGTAGGCAATTTGAGCTGCAAGGAGCCAGCCACTCAAGCAACTTGAATTCTGGCCACTAGTAATAGCTGGCAGGCTGCAGCACAGAATGGTACTCTAGATAAGGAAGGGTCTACTATACAGTAAACCCTCAGAATCATAAAATAACTGGAATGGAAAAAACTTGTCATTTTATTAAAAATTAACCATAAAGCAGGGCCTTTCAGCAAACAGAGATTTATATCTAAAGAGCATCATTTGGTAATACAAGCAATATTTCATGCATTCATAATCAGATACCAGGAGATGGATTAAGCATGAATTAATGAACCAAAATCTTCGGACTTCATTCTATATTTTTGTGGAGTATATTGGTAAAACTTTTATCAGAAACTGTCCTTCCCTGCAGTACAGTGCACTGACTGCTCCTGCCACTCCTACAAATGACAGTTAAACTCACTGATTATTCTAGTCACATCATAATATCACATGTAGTACAGCCCAGCACTGGGAGGTTCATCTGGTACTGTCCGTAGGAGCTTGTTCGAGCCAGACTTCAATTTTTCTATCAGACTGCCAGTGATGCTCCTTAATTCCTTTGGTAGGGAGGCTACTGAAGATCTTTGGCCTCTCATGTATCCTGATCCTCTCTGGGGGTTGGCTTGACAGACTGCTCCTTGTACAATTACGACTACTACTCTGGGTAGTGTAAGGCTGCGGTGTGAAGGACGCAGGGCAGGGTTAGGTACCTGTCGGTCCAGGATCTTGCATGTGTTGATACCTTGGTACCTATCCCTTCTCCGCTGCTGTGAATAGAGCCCCAGCCCCCAAGTCTGTCCCTGTGGCTGAGGTCCCTCTAATCTGCCTCATGAAGAACATTTGCACCCCTCCTACTTCATGTATTTCACCCCTCTTGTAAGGTGCCTATAGCTGGCTGCAGTGGTCCACAAGGGTTTGTTGTATCACGATGTTCCAGAGGGGAGGCATGACTAGTAGCAAAGGTTCTCAGTCCCCAGCCTCCCATGCCCTTAACCTTCCTAACTATCTTTGCGGGGTGGTGGTGGTGTAAGGAACGCTGAGGCATACACTCAGGGGTCTGGCATGTGGTTGTGTGGAGATCTGATGCCCTCCTTATGTGTATATGCTTTCATCTTTTAAATTTTGCTTTCGGCCATGTCTCAACGTGTCAAAGTTTTGTTGGTTAAGTTACGTGTTGTTTGTTCGAGTCCAGGCTTGGACTGTTTGTAAGTGTTGATGCAAGCGAGGCACGTCTACCATACACTACTCGCTGCCTACTGCATTATTTGATCTGTGCTCTATCATTTCATACCATCATTAACACTGTGAAGCAGCACACGTCTTGCTGTATAACAATTGGCTCAGGAAATGCCATTGTTTATGATAAAATAGCGAAATGTGTCACCATCCGCCCTTCGGCGTCCCTTGGAGGATCGCCTCCCTACACATTTATGACCATTTATCAGAGAAGAAATAGTTGTACGTACCTTATTATCTTCTCTAACGTAGTACTTTCAACTGTTGCAACTGCCATAATCACTATTCTTCTTGTGACTAGTTCATACAAAAGTAAGAGCCCCGTATAGCGTTCAGTGAGGGAACATCTTTTGTTTACTCTGCCAGCCGCTGGGGCTTCATGCATTCAACTTTAAAATTCTTTTTACAATTGTGATATTTCTTCATTTTTTTTACAACAATCGATTCTAGAATAACAATGTTCTTCCAGATTTTATAAATTTGAGGAAAATCACTGCTAATACATTCAATCAAGATCTTCTATTGGATGCTTTTATTTATTTCCCTCCCCCACTCCCCCTCCTTTCTTCCCCTGCTTTATTTTCATCAGCTCAGCTAAACACGTCATCCTGAGTATTGTATAATTTCAAATGACAACTCTTTGCCAGACTTCATTCTCATCGTCATTATTATCCTGGTATTCTTTGCTGGAATGATGACGCTTCCGGTATTACATTATTACTAGACAGCTTTGGCGTTTTAAAGCAGAAAACGTCGTAAATATCAAAAAATCAATATCAACCTCATTCTTCTCCAGTGATCTTATATATAGCCTTATCTACTGGATTCAACAGCTCAACATAATGCAAGGGGCCCCTACGGAAACGGAAATAATCAGAGGAGGAAAGCCTTGTGCAATGAGACCGCGAGGGATGGGGTGAGGTATGCAATTAGTAAGAAATGAGAAAAGCAGCATGACTATAGCGGTAGAAGAAAGCAAGAGATTTAACATTATAGCGGTGAGGAAGAGGCTGGAGACATTCAGACAGAGAGGAGTTGATATGACGAAAAGTAGTAGCGGCGAAATTTACAGTGTGTGGGAGCAACAAGAGGAAGAAATTGAAGAGGAGCCTCTGTACTTCACGGAGGGTTGAATGGTCCGTAAGAGCAAGAGGAAGGCCAAGCTAATCCACGTCTTAATACCAGGCAGTCGCGGGGAAAAAAGAACCATTACTATGACATGCTATGGAATATAAAGTTCTTGCCCAGGTAAACTCTCTCTCTCTCTCTCTCTCTCTCTCTCTCTCTCTCTGCATATTTTTAAAATTATCATCTAATCTTTTCTGTTGAGATGTATTATTTCTGTATTAATCTTTATCTTTTTTTCTCTCATCATCTATTACTTAATTAGAAGGGGGATCCAGGGGGGCACAGCCCCCTTGCTAGAATAGGTTTGTACGAGTGGAGAGGGGTTTGAATAGGTATATATTTGTTTATTTGCTTCATTTGGGGAGCCCCGCTCGAACCCTGTACAATACAACTAGGTAAACACGCACACACACACACACACACACTGGGATTAATTTTTCCCAAAGTTGTAATAATTATTGTTGCTGTAAAGAGTAACCAGTCTTATCTTTGATAAGTGTGACCATTCACATACCTCACTGCAGCTCTCTCTCTCTCTCTCTCTCTCTCTCTGCAATAGATACAAACACTATTCACATATCATGTAGAAGGGTCAGTGACCTTGCCCTAAACCAGAGGAATTTCCCAGCAAGTGTATAGTACATCTGTCATAGCAGTCAGGAGTGTGGTAGAAATTCAACATTTTCAAAGTCCAGCAAGCTGTGCACCAGGCATAAGCAAACACTTAAATGATTCTTTTGTTTTATAACTGAAATTTGTGAGAAGCAGAATATTGGGATGTCATGGTATCCATAGAACTGCTCCACCAATCAAGCGAGTACAGAAACAAGAAACCCTTGACTGTTGATCAATGTCAAGGATTGAATTCCTAAGTATCTTGTTCACATCTAAAGAACACTATCACTGCCCCAAGAACCCAAGGATGTACATCATAGGTGTGAAGTTTTAGTGGAGTAGTACAATACTATACAGCTCATGATTGGCAAGGTACCCACATACACTAATTCAAGTGCCAAAATTTAAACTCCTCTGTGTTGTGCACAGGACTTAACACCAGAACATTTTATATCTTTCCTTTGAAAACCTTGAGGTTGGTATAGCTTGTCCAAATAGCACAAGGGTGTTCTTAATTATAAATATGTATTAATACATTTCATCTTATCTGAGAACATCCTACCTGACAAGGTTTGGATGAAAGTGAAACAACTAGTTAGGATGCCATTTCATATTCCTCAAAACAATGAACATACACAAAGAAATTAAATTAGTATGGCATCTATTCAATCATTTTCTTGAAACACTTCATGAACTTTGCATTGCAGAATTTCTAAGCAATACCAGTTACACCAAGAAAGGTGCTTGTTTGTGAGTGACTTGTGTAAGACCTGACTTCAGGGCAGTTTGTAATAATTATACCTAGTTATTTCCATGCCGGAAACAATTGCAACTGTTCATCTTATTTCCTGAAGAAAATATAGCATTTTAACAGTAATGATGTGATTCCATATTGCCAAACAAAAAGTGGCAGTATACACAACACACTAAACACTGTTTTTTTGTTTTTGAAACCATCTAGTATTCCGATTTATTCATTAAAATCTTAACCTGTCATCATAATAGCATCTATCACATTTTCACATTTTTATAATTATTTATTTTCAACAATGTTTCATGTTACCCAGCTTAAGCACTTGTTTTACATAGTATGTACTAACTCGACATAGTATTGTTCTGGCCATCTTAAGACACTTGCCTCAGACAAGATTTAAGAAGGTTTGTCTTCCTTCTTGTCAAGTTTATTTTACTATACAAACTTGAAAGTTTCACAGGATGAGGAGCAAGACAGTTAAATATTTTGTTTTAAAACATTACATTGTGTAAATATTTACTTATTATCCAGTTAGTAACTTTGAAACAAAAAGAGAGAGGAAAAATCTTACTCTGAATTATTAATGTATCAAATAGGTACAATTTTATGTATTTAAAGATAGCATAAATTTGTATAAGACTGGTTCATATTGTTTTTTTATGCTACCTGATAATAAAACTGTATTTGCTGATATAACAGGCATAATTTGTTTATATTGATGAAAATACAACATATCATATACATAATATGAGTCCATTATTTTGTCTCATAAGACAAAAAAAAGTTTGTTTAAAAGCTCATTTAAGAGGAGTATTAGCTCAACCAACTAAACAATGAATGAGTTGGAACACTAGGAAATTTAACAAATTGCATATCTCCATTCAGTATTACTTATCAATTACTGATGTACTGTAATTATTGACCATTAAAAACTGATAAAATATACAACTATATCATTGATAGTTAGCAAGAAGTCAGCATGTATTCCTCATACACAATTCACATGTATTGTTGGTGTACACTGTATTGTTACTGCAACACCACCACCCATGGCAGTTGTAAATACAGTTTGATTGTGTTAATGATTCACTCAGAACTATTGACTATGAACTCATTTCATTGATGTTCACACATGAAATAAAATATGTATTCTGCTGCTGCTTTGTAAGTAACAAGATATAGAAGGAACAATATCTCGAGTGGTCCCAGGAATAATCTGGGTGAATCCATACAACACTTGGCATCCTTTGATAAAAAACAAGTGTTATAAAACATAGAATATGGACTGCCTTGCTTACCAATCCTTTGTGTAAAGCAGTGGTTCTCAATCTTTTTTCAGTGATGGCACCCTGAATTTATATAATCCTTTCTGTGGCACCCCTTTTTCACCATCACCCCTCCTCACATGAATAATGAATAATGTGCAAAAGGAAATATCTACCTATATTTTAGTAAAATATTAGAGCAAGTAACTTCCTACACCGACAGTTAATTATAGGCAGACTGCTACAAACTGTTTTACAAATGTACCTTGAAACGATCTAGCCAAGACAAAATTCATGGCAATCTTGTGGCACCCCTAGGCGCTGTCCGTGGCACCCCAGGGTGCCACGGCACCCAGTTTGAGAACCACTGGTGTAAGGAATCCCTCAAGTATATTATGTACTGTATGCAATCAAGATTCAAGGGTCATTATGCTTTGTTGCCCAAACTGGTTGAGCAATTAGATGCTTCTCTCGCTCAGCTTGTTGTGCTCTCTCCTGTTCCTGGTTTAGAGCCTTCTGCTGCTGCTGCTGCTGAAGTCGCATTGCTCTTTTCTGTAAAATGTAGCATACTTTTGGTGCTTATGTATGTTTATTTGTTTTACTATTCTATCAATATTATTATTATTATTATTAACAATGGGTTGTGACCTCAGTCCCAGTGTGTGGCTCATGAGTGGTCTCAGTTCTGCCCGAAGACCATTTGCAATGGGGTCTTAGTTCTTTCTATAGGAATCTTTGAGTAAATTGCACTGTCTAGTATAGTTTGCATGCTCAGCTCACAACTGAAGTCCTGGGGGTAATGAGGCAGATTGGGGAGCATCTTTATGTGCATGTTTACTTCATAATAGGATAACTATGGCCTCAAGAAGACCAAATGATGTGAACAATTTATGCTATAAGATAGGCTAATAACATCAATAGCCACATCATCAACATGACACTTGTATTTTATTAGCCTGCACTAATCATAGCTCCAAGACTGGCAAAATATGGACTCACTCTCACTCTCTCTCTCTCTCTCTCTCTCTCTCTCTCTCTCTCTCTCTCTCACCTTCAGCCGTGACGTTCTCTCAGTAATTGCGGCCATTTCACCCTTAAGTTGGATTAATTTCTGATTGTATGTCGAGATTTCTTGAAACTGAAAAAAGATTTTAATTACTAATTTTAAATACTTTGAAGTAAGAATTCACTATTATTTTGTTATTTTGAAAACAAAGTAATTTGATAAGTTTTATTGAGCAGTACATCAATACAAAAATATAATTATTTATTGAAATTCAACGATACCCATATCAAGTGCAATATGTATGTGATATTGTTTTGATGAAGTATTCTTACCACTGTTGGTAAATGAAAAGTGGCTTCAGCAGTCTTAAATCTCTCATTTTCACTCTGCACTCCTTCTCTCAAAACTTCTTGATGTTGTCTGGAAAGTTATATATATATATATATACATTGTTAAAGTCTATAACAAGTTGAACATTATTCTTTTTTTTATAGTCTTTTGTATTTTTGCACAAGGGTGCATGTAAGGATGTAGATTCTGGAGGAGTATGCCAAAAAAAGATTCTTTCAAAAAGAATAACTCCCAAGTTGCTATACACTTTAACAACACACACACACACA
>CM035205.1:2194931-2266521 GCA_020233015.1 Callinectes sapidus
TCTCTCTCTCTCTCTCTCTCTCTCTCTCTCTTAATATCATGATCTTCGTCCTTGAGCACCTTCACGATGGGAGGCGGAGCATAGCCATGCACGAGCACTTGTTTATCCTTCCGTCACGCAAGGATGGACAAAGAGAAGGAAGGACGTGTACTACATCGTGTAGGTACAAGAAGAGTACACACGTATGGCACTATTCATGACACCATTATAATGACACGTGGCCACAAATCGTGTCAGCAAACTAAAGTGTCCGAGGTGAAGCTCTCGCCATCATCTCTGAGGGTATTGGGTGCACAGTCCACATTAACTCTTGATCATTTGTTTTACGTTAATGTACATGTAGTTTTATAAGCTAACCCCCCCCCCTCTCTCTCTATGATATCTGTGGAGTTTTGTGATCTTAGTGGACAAAGCGACCCCTCAAAACTCAACCCTTACTTTTAATACCACTGATACTTCTGGAGGAACTCAGCAAAAGACCTCATAGAAGGCCGAGTGGTCTCTACTTTAATCCCTTCAGTACAGGGACACATTTTTATCACAAATTTGGAAGCAATTACAAGATTTCGTTGACATTAGGAAGGATCTATGGAAGTCAGAAGATTAATGGCCAGAGTCTGAACTATTTCAATCCCCACACGAGTTTCTGAAGCTGTATAAGATCGACAAAAATAATAAACAGAATAAATATGAAAAATGAGTCCCAGTACTGAAGGGGTTAATCAGCACTCACAAGGCCTGCGCTCTATGTATAATGGGCGATGCGAACACAGTATCGTTCCGGCCATTACGGGAAGAAACAAGGGGTATCAGTCAATAATGCGCCAAAACTTAAGCAGTAATTATGGGTGATATATGGCGACAGGGAGCGTGTGATTTCTCCTTGGAAGGCTGCCGGAAATGGACGACAAACATTGAGGTGGAGTCCATGCATATGTGTCAGCCATGAGGACTATTTACTGAGAGAGAGAGAGAGAGAGAGAGAGAGAGAGAGAGAGAGAGAGAGAGAGAGAGAGAGAGAGAGAGAGAGAGAGAGAGAGAGAGAGAGAGACTGATTACACCATTTCCACACTCCTATTCTGATCTTCACTAGAGCTTGGCGGAAGTACAAATTTCACTTTATCTCTTCAATTTCCAAGTTGTTATTGAGAAAAAAGAAAGGAATTTATAGGACTCTCTCTCTCTCTCTCTCTCTCTCTCTCTCTCTCTCTCTCTCTCTCTCTCTCTCTCTCTCTCTCTCTCTCTCTCTCTCTCTCTCTCTCAGTAAATAGTCCTCATGGCTGACACATATGCATGGACTCCACCTCAATGTTTGTCGTCCATTTCCGGCAGCCTTCCAAGGAGAAATCACACGCTCTCTGTCGCCATATATCACCCATAATTACTGCTTAAGTTTCGGCGCACTATTGACTGATTCCCCTTGTTTCTTCCCGTAATGGCCGGAACGATACTGTGTTCGCATCGCCCATTATACATAGAGCGCAGGCCTTGTGAGTGCTGATTAACCCCTTCAGTACTGGGACTCATTTTTCATATTTATTCTGTTTATTATTTTTGTCATCTTATACAGCTTCAGAAACTCGTGTGGGGATTGGAATAGTTCAGACTCTGGCCATTAATCTTCTGACTTCCATAGATCCTTCCTAATGTCAACGAAATCTTGTAATTGCTTCCAAATTCGTGATAAAAATGTGTCCCTGTACTGAAGGGATTAAAGTAGAGACCACTCGGCCTTCTATGAGGTCTTTTGCTGAGTTCCTCCAGAAGTATCAGTGGTATTAAAAGTAAGGGTTGAGTTTTGAGGGGTCGCTTTGTCCACTAAGATCACAAAACTCCACAGATATCATAGAGAGAGAGGGGGGGGGTTAGCTTATAAAACTACATGTACATTAACGTAAAACAAATGATCAAGAGTTAATGTGGACTGTGCACCCAATACCCTCAGAGATGATGGCGAGAGCTTCACCTCGGACACTTTAGTTTGCTGACACGATTTGTGGCCACGTGTCATTATAATGGTGTCATGAATAGTGCCATACGTGTGTACTCTTCTTGTACCTACACGATGTAGTACACGTCCTTCCTTCTCTTTGTCCATCCTTGCGTGACGGAAGGGTAAACAAGTGCTCGTGCATGGCTATGCTCCGCCTCCCATCGTGAAGGTGCTCAAGGACGAAGATCATGATATTAAGAGAGAGAGAGAGAGAGAGAGAGAGAGAGAGAGAGAGAGAGAGAGAGAGAGAGTGTGTGTGTGTGTGTGTGTGTGTATGTGTGTTGCTTTATTTTCCTCCACAATAGGGCGTAGACCATCTCTTCCTCTTAGAGGAAGCAAACTATGTAGACTCCCCCTGCACTCTCATTTGCAGCTTACTGTGGTTCCAAGCCTCTTGTTCCTGCAGGGTGAATGGGATGGGATGTAGTGTGAAGAATTGAAATATTTTTGTTACTGTCTGGATGCGAGTGGAGTGCGCTCACCTTTATACCACCAAGGGACACAAATGCCATTCCTGACAATTCTTCATTCTCAACATATAAACATACGTAACAATCATAACAAACCAATTGATGTTTTATTTTATTGTTCATTTGTTCATATATATATATATATATATATATAATATATCTATATAATATATATATATATATATATATATATATTATATATATATATATATGCACACTCACACACAACACACAACACACACACAACACACACACACACACACACACACACACACACACACACACACACACACACACACACACACTGTACTCAGTTGTACTTGCTTTAGACTATCTGAAGCAGTGGTGTCGCCATATCCATCCACTCCGAGTTCACCCTGAAGACCCTGTCAACTCTGTGTCCTCGTGTGTCTGCTGCAGTGCATGACTCGGAAGGCAGCACGTGTTCACCACGCCACCCTACTTTGCCTGTTACTTGTCTCGTGAAGCCTTGCTCTACCACCTTCCCTGCTGCCTTGTCACCTGCACCTTATGTCAGGTTTTCCTGCTGTCTACTTGTAACAGTGTCGACTGTAACGCGTACTCTGTCAGCACATCCCTCTTGTCTTTTGGCACTGTCTCCTTAAACCTTCCTTGCCAGCCAACCGAACCCTTTGTTCCAACGCCTTCTTTATGCTGCTGCATTATCTGAGCCTTGTCTCACTGCTTTCTACTGCAATAACCATCACGCCCAGCCTGCTCGCCTGAGGACATAATCTTTATTTTGCCTCCAGCCATGATCATTATCATCACCGGACATAATTAACATTCACTCCTACACACAATCGACATTCGCGTTCGAGCATAATCAACATTCGCTTCCAGACATAATATGTAATCATTGTTCGTCTCTAGACATACTCAATATCAATATCTGCCATAAGTATTTTCCTCCAGACATAGTCAGCATTCGCCTCTATCCATAATTAGTATCAGACTCTGGAAAAATCAGTGCTCTCTTCTAGCTATAATCAATGTTCAGGTGCCAGAATGATCAGTGCTCGCCAGCTGTCTCAATTGTGCACAGTGACACTTGCATTTATCCTGGCTTGCATTGCTGTGCCTCATCATGCGTATATTGTGTTTCTCGTCTGAAATGTGGTTGCCTTTGTTTTCAGTTTTCTTTTTTTTTTGTGCGGTGTCCGGGAGGTCATGGTGAATGGATTATAAAGGGAGCGGATGTGCTTGATTTATGGGACCTTGACAATCACTATGTATTAGCTAATCTCCTCCCGTTGACCTGACACGACATAATCCCCATGTGGGATCTATACCGCCTTACAACTCAGTCACCTTCAAGGTCATTTTGCTCTTCAGGGCAGGTTTTCTTGTACAGAAAGAGGCAATGTGTTAGTGTAGTGCCCTCACCCCACTTTGGCAATATAAAACGAAGCAGAAAGAGTTTGGATTTATTAATAAACACATTTTACACTATGAATTGCACAACCCATCAAATCACATAACATTTAAAGATACATTAATTAGTCCAACAACGCTACTGAATAGGCCGCGACATCTTACTTCTTATCAAACCACTTGCGAAGGTTTTCTAAGAAAACACGCCTGTTGAGATCAGTCTCGATGACACACACGTAGTGAAACAACAGTGGACAGTCGCTGCCGGTGTCCAGAACCACGAGCGTGCCAGGCTGCCCCTCCTGCTGGCTGCGGCGGATGTTCGTGATGCCGTGGTTCTTGACTGATGCCGAGAGAGAGAGAGAGAGAGAGAGAGAGAGAGAGAGAGAGAGAGAGAGAGAGAGAGAGAGAGAGAGAGAGAGATGCACTTATTTATCAAAGTATGATCATAGTAATTGCCTCCCTTCACTCCACTTTTTTTTCATATTTCATCCTATTCAGACAGGTAAAGTCTCGGTTTGTGGAGTATGGAAAAATATTTGAAATAACTACTCATTGTGATCATGTACAGTACGTAATGAAAAGTATCAGAATCAATAACCTGGTGTACTAACTTCCACCATGCTTTGTGTTGGCTGTCCTCTGATCTGCTGGTAATCTGTCAGTCAGCAGCTTATTATGTAAGCAATGTCAACAGATCAGAGGAGTGAAGACTTGGCTTAAAACGTAAAACACAGTGAAAGGAACTGTGGCAGGCTAATTGACTGAGATCTAAGCCAGTATTTTTCACTCTATCATCTCTCCTGAGAATTGTTTCCAAATTGTCGAGATGAAATGCCAAAATGTTTATTCTACGGAGCTTATTATACAAGCACTCACTGAGCAGCAGACCGCGGAGGCTCGTGGTGAGGTAGGATTCCTGTATGTAATAGTGGTCGGGGGCCGAGACAGGCTCAGCTAACATCTCACCACGGTTTTCATTCAGACCAAACAGCCACTGGCCCACCATGCCCTCGTAGGTGACCAAACGGTAGCTCCAGCGGTCCGGTGATTCTATCAGGTCCAGTAATTCCCAGTGGTCTCTGAAGGCACGAGAGGAAGAGTGTGTGTGTGTGTCTATGTGTGTGTGTGTGTGTGTGTGCAGGGTAGGGGTACGAGAGAGGATGAAGAGTATTGTGCTGTCCTCATGTGATATTGTGACGTCAACTCTAACCAAGATGGAAGGAAAGATTCTCTCTCTCTCTCTCTCTCTCTCTCTCTCTCTCTCTCTCTCTCTCTCTCTCTCTCTCTCTCTCTCTCTCTCATAGAATACATAAACCAATCAAGGAATTGGAGTTGTTGGGCGGAAAATATATGTTATGGCAACAAATAAAGACCGGGTATTTTATGAGACCCTAATAAAGTTTGAAAACAAGGAGACATAATATTTGGATAGCGTTAAAACATCTTCCGAAATATAAGTATTGTTTGGGACGGATTAAAGGCGGCGATAACGGAGAAAAGAAATGTGAGATAGATATAAAGATGGTGACAGGAACATACGAGTATACACACTTAAATTTAGAGTATACATAAATACATGTATACGCAAATTTACATACATGGATGCATATTGTGACTTGCTCGGAAACATTTATGCATAAACACATAAAGGAATGGATGAATTAATAAATAGATAAATATATGAAAAGATAGATGGATAGATATTCCAAGGCATGGGCAAGGTTCAAGGGTCCCCAAGGATGATCACTTCAGAGCGCTCGTTTTGTTGTTTTGGGAGTGGTTCATGAAGCCCTCGTGTTGCATCGACAAAAACAAGTCACTGATAATGAATGACCTTACAGAGAGGAAACGTCCGTGTCGTAAGAGTAAGCAATCTGACCAAACAAGTGGCATCATAGTACTGTAAGCATTGACGTACGCCAAACTTAAAGATAACCAACAAGATAGCCACGTGGCCGGACTTGAAGACGACAATGACCTACTTGAACACACAGGAAATACTGTAGTGTAAGAAAAAGTCAGACATACCAAAAGTTAGTCTTCATTAGATTATAAATGCCGATAGGTTCTTTGAATTGCGTCTGGCACCGTAAAGCAGGAACAAAAAATGCCTTCAGCTATCACGTTATATTGAAGCAGTGAGGATGTTGGGAAAGAAAATGAGGCGAAGGGGCGGAGCGAGGTTATCAATACTCGTACAAGGATGCAGATGAAGTTCAATTGAGGAAATCACTGACACGTGCTACAGAGAGTGAGTGTAGAGCAAAGGCCTCTGTGAAACTCACTAGTACTGAAAAGTTTAGATCAACCCTCGTGAAAGGAACAGTTATTGGTAAAGATACATATTGAATAAAATTGCAAAAGGATAGCCTCTCTCTCTCTCTCTCTCTCTCTCTCTCTCTCTCTCTCTCTCTCTCTCTCTCTCTCTCTCTCTCTCATGAGGAAAAAAAAACAGGATGAAGTTTTTTGTTTGACTGCTGATCCCCTTTCGTTTTCCGTTTGGTTTAAAACTGCAGTCATTCAGGTGAGAGGAGAGGAAGGAGGGCAGTTGGGAGGGGGGAGGGGAGAAGAGGCCGTGTTGCAGATGGCGGTCAAATGATTACTTTTCAAGATTGCAAGATAATGGGTGAGTTGTCTCTCGTAACACAAACTAGTAGACCTTTTGAGAATAACTTATTTTCAAACTTATGACTTTATATTGAAGTAATGCATCTTTTGCATAAATTTAATACATGTGACTATTTGGGGACAAGAATTTTCCATAAAGAAGAACATACACTCTGAAGAATAATATATACTGAATGCAACACTTGTAGTGACCAGGAGCTCCATGCATTGTATCTACTATTAACTTTTAGCGTTGTACTGTAGAATCACGAATCCATCCTAATTATCGAACCAAAACGCTACTTTTCTTCCTGACATCAGTGTGTGTGTGTGTGTGTGTGTGTGTGTGTGTGTAATAAATAGTTGGGCAGTGTGATATTCAAGCAACAGGTAGTCGTGGTGGTGACTGCCTCGTGTCACTTTTACACGCAAAGAAACAAATGCCTTAGTAGCGGCCAGTAGGACTCACCAGATTCACTGTAAGCTTGAGGAAGGACACAGCGGATACTCACATTCTGGTATTCATTTGCGCTATGTTGCTAAAATCTGCCAGTACATTCCACACCTCTTTGGGTTCTTGGTGTGGGAGAAAGAGTTCATAGTTCCTAAGTTGTTTTCCTCTCTTGAAATACAGGAATGTCACGAGTAAGCACGCTGCTATCATGTGCAGCCTCTTGTGTGCTCTTAATCCTGCCATGGCGAAGTCTACCCAGGATGGTATAAAAAGAGAGGGAAAGGGCGAGGGAGGGGCATATGAGGCCGCTTATCCTTGCCAGAGGCTCCTAAGCAGACAATACGGAAGCACCAAAACAATAGAACAACAGTTTTATTCTTTTTCACGTACCTTCAACGTAATTCATATCAACAAATGATGAAGCAGAAAGTATTATGAAAATATTTACTTGTCGAATAACCAACAACCAGTACGAACATGTTTTACAGATTTTCTTTTCTTTTCCTGCTTTGCCCTGATTGTACCATGGTTATTAACATTAATGTTTTGTGTGGGTACTTGTACTAGAGGCAAAGTATGATGAGGAAGATGCCCTTACATGTTAAATGCAGCGTTAAGAAATCGTGATTTACATAAGCAAGTCCTCGGTCGAAATCATTCTAAAACAATCTCACTGGGATTCATTTCCTCTCTCGCGCACACCGTTTCATAATATATAAAGGAACAGTATAAGATGGCGCTTGTATCCAACTAAATTAGTGGGGAACGGAATTATGATGTAGCGCGGTGAAAAGATTGAAAAAAAAAATCGAGAAAGAAAGTGGTGTTTGTGTGTGAGTGTGGCTGCCCTGCCCACCCACCCAACCCATCGCCACCACCAGTTGCCTTGCTCACCCCTGCAGGAGGGGCCGTTTTCTGTGGGCTGCGGCCTGTGTCTTGATATCGATGTGGAGGAGACGATATAACTGGTTACTTATTCTCTCCACCAGATATTACCGAACCTAAGATGGCGCAGTGTAATCCAATAAAGAGGAAGCCTGTGTAGTGTAGTAGGCTGTAGCGGTGTGGTTGTGGGGCTGCGGTGGTAGTGTGGTGGTGGTGGTGGTTGTGGTGGCACTGTCTGACTCTCCTCTCCCTCTCTCTCTAGTGTGGGCTCAGTGGCTCTCTAAGTCTCACCATGGCTGGCGGGTCCAATACACGTTTGCTACTTGTGACAGCCAACATTGCCTCTTGTTTTGAACAGGTAAAGTACTTTTTGTCTTCCATCACAGGTGAACATTACACCTGTGCTGCTACCATACTAACCTCGTTAATTTGGTGTTCATTAAGCTACCCATCATTATCTTGTACGATTTCGTTTTTGGTGTTAATTATTCACAAATCTCATGATTGATGGACGTAAGCCTTCTCAAATAGTGGCAGTGCTTGATGCTGAGGAGTGGGAATGACTGATGTTGGCTGGAGTGACAAACGTAACGCAGACTGATAATCAAATTTTCGGTAAGCTGCATCCCCCTACCTTACTCCAATGTGAAACTTAACCAAATCATATATATATATATATATTGTGATTGGAGTAAATTGGTCTTGCATTTTTTCTTAGGTAGGAATGATTGTTTTTTCGTTGCTTTAGAATTGTGAAGGACAGAAAAGAATCTCCCTTCAAGTGATTTTCATTCCAAGATTATTAAGTGAATTCGTTATACAAGGAAATCCACATAAGAAAAAATATACATGAAAAATATGATTTTGTATTCAGAAAATATTAGATTTAAGCTTGACATGGGTGACATAGTGAATACCAATAGCAGCCATCCTCTCTTTACTGATGTCTTGCAGGTCTCATATCTAAATGTCACATGAAGTTTCCTTGTGGTCAAACTTGATGTCATTGCCACCAAATTTAGTGAAACATGTCTGGGTGTGAGCGCTGCCTGAATGCCCATCCCACCATGGGCTGCATCATGTACTATGTGAAGATATGTTTATATTGTTCTTTGTGTTAGTTATTGCCTTGGAAAAGTGTTCAGCAGCATAATCAGATGAAGCCTTACAATGTACGAGTGATCAAGCTTGCCACCTGTTGGGATAGACTTGAGGTCAGCATTCCCCAGATGTGGTCCTCAACATGGTCTCTGTTGAGTGGATGTAAATAAACACAAGATGCCTCATCAAAGCACAAGTGCACCACACTACAACCAGTGACAGACCGTGCAATTCTACACCAGTTACTGTACATATATACAGATTTGAAAAAATTAGCTACTGTATAAAAGTGATTTGCAAGTATTGTTTATCAAATGCAAAGATGATGTGATGAATGTGTGTAGTGCCTGTCAAGAACATATAACAGCATATCACAGCTTCATATATGTAGGCACTCTGTGCATAGCTATGGCTATGAATGATGCTGTGAATTGAATTAATAGACTTTTCTTTATGTTAAGATCTGTTCCCCTCATGATGTTTAGCATCAAGTGCCTCATGGCACCTCCTTATTAGTTATCTGTTGTTTCTAATATCATGCATTGTAGTGTGTACATTAGGCAAGCTCTTTAGCACTGATGCCTCACAACAGTCTTTGCAGTGCATGGTTTGTACCACATTGTCTTGGTGGTCTTGACAATCCATCACTTGCTGCTTGGTCAATCACACAGCCCATGGAGTGTATTGGGCTAGGTCAGATTGGCTTTTGCTTAGGTCTGTCCTCACTCCTTTGCATTGTGCACTCACACACTGACACACACACACACACACACACACACACACACACACACACACACACACACACACAGCAGGTAGTGGTGACACTGGCTGAGTATCTTCACTGTGGCACATGGTACCACCCAGGCATTGGTAATCAGTGGGGTGTGGATGATGTCACTTGGCAGTTACTGTTGAGCATTTGGATAGATACCAGTGCTAAGAATAAATCTATGAATTTTCATTACATCAACATCTTTACAGTAGTAAGTAAATACTTACAAGCAGTAGATACTTACAAGTAGAGTTACTTCTTAGGATGACAGATCTTAGTTAAGTGCATCCCAGAAATGGTCCACCACATGCACTTGATAATGTTTTCAACACCATGCACTCCCTCAGTATGCTGATGTTTGGTAATGGCTGTTCGTTTCAGTGCTACACAATAGCTCAGGGTGCTTTACAGAATATAGTGTGCAATTTATTGATTGATTTTTATTCTCATTTTTTTCTTTGCATGAGATAGGTACATATGAGTCAGTATATTAGTGTCTAACAATTTAGTAGCCCTAAAAAGTTATTCTTATGGGTTTATGAGGAAGAACTTAAAAAATGGAAGATTTTCTTGTGTATACTATAAAATTATTTCTATATCTGCACTGCGAGTGATGCATAGTCAGGAAAACACATTTGACTGATGTCATAAATGTAGCAATGAGAAAGGAACACGTAGAACCCCATCCTTACGGTGCAATATACAGCACAACCCACATGGGCAGCAGTATATGTTCCTGTATTTATTGTTGCGGTCACTTGCTGGTCCTTTTCCTACAGAGTGAGCTCAGAGCTCATAGACTGATCTTCAGGTAGGGCTGAAACCACATCACACTCTACACATTGGGACAGGGAGGCCATAACCCCTCAAGTTATGTCCTGTTCTTACTTACTGTTAGGTGAACAGGGGCTGGATACACATTAAGAGGCTTGAACATTTGCCTCACCGCGCCCAGGACTCGAACCTGGGCCCACTACAATATGCTGTGATGTGTTGCCCATGCTTGCTAGCTTATAAATTTTGTAGCTCCACTATCTTATGACTGGTTGGAGATACCAATAAGTTGACAGCTAGCAGAAAATAACTGTTTTATATACTACTTGCATTTTTGTAATGACCCAAACCTCAATGCCTCACAATCCTACTTGAGCACAGGATCCACCTACATACTTCTTAATCAGACTTTTTGCACATGTGTCCTGGGCTTGATTCTTAGCACTGTGCCTTCCTTCTGAAGCTCATACTTATTTCAGATTTCAGTGCCAACCCCCAGAGTCAGAAGCCCAACAGACATAGAAAGGTTGGAGGATAAGTGTCTTGAAACACCCCTCTTGAAATTGTTAAGTCATAGAAAGGTAGAAACACAGAAGCAGGCAGGGAGTCCCTGGGTGAGAGAAAATAGAGTTTTGTGCAGTGAAGCCATAAGAAGTGGGGAGGTATGCAGTTCAAAAGAAATAGCAGTAAAAGATACTAAGAGATAAAACACTATGATGATGAGAGAGAGAATGAAGACAGATAAACTTAGATAAAATGCAATTAATCAAATTTGAAGGCATGTCTACTCTGAAGTATTTACATCTTGTTGATGACATTGTGACTGGAAAGGTACTACATTGATATGTCAGTTCATATCTTCTGGTTGAAGTATCAGGTAGTGCATGCTAGGAGCTGTATTGCCAGACAGCAGATGACAGTGATGTCATGATAGAGAAGGCTTTTCCTTAATTTTGGTTGGTAGGGCTTCTTTGTTACCTGCGGACAGCCTCAAACGGAGATGATGGCATACAAGATGGGACCTTTGCTCATATTATCTTGCCTTTATGTCTGCTGTTATCAGCTTGGCAGTGATTTCTTGAAAAAGATCCTTGCACAGACCCCTTCTTTATCTTGATTGGCATTTCATTTTGGGGGGCAAATAGTTCCTTTCATCTAGAACTATGGTTATTGACCATCTCAGTAGTCTATTTACCATGATGTGTTTAGATTGACTTTAATATTTCTTGCATGAACCATATGGATCTAAGTAATTCTAGATTCCTGCACTGTGGTAGGAGGAGACAGAAGAGCTTACATCTGGCTGGCCTTATTCATGTGGTTTGCTTATCATGTCTTTTTCCTAACTGTGTTCTGCATGTAAGTAGGGACAAATATGGTGTAGTTGATATTCAGCCTTATTGTATGTTATTATTACATTCATGAATTTAAAAATAGTGTCATGAAGAGGTTTTCTGTTATGTTGCACAGAAACAGACTGAGTGAATTAGGATAATGCTGTATATATGTATTGGTCTCCACTACATATTTCAAAACGTTTAAACCTGCATAATATATCAGCACTCAGCATGAGAAACAGTCAAAACAAGCATCTTGGCAATAGATTCCAGTTTTTTTTATATGCAAAGTGTTTTCCTGTATATGTTTACCTGCTCTTTCTTTACTGTGTGATTTTTGTTCTTCTTTTCTTGAACATTTTTTTTTCTGCTTTCTTTTTTCTTGAATACTTCTGCCTAGTTTGTATTGAGCACATTACAGACATACATACTGCATTTGTTTGAAGAAAAAATGGCACTGATAGCCATTAGATGGTGAGGAAAAATCAGCTACTTATTACTTTTCCCACATTTGATTTGTGCATTGGACAACTGGAAGAAAATTATGCAGCTCAGTAAATTATTCCCAGATAACAGCTGCTGGTGATTTCATGAAACTGAGCATGGAATATTTCTCCTTCATTTACAAAAACTGATAATGTGATGAAGAGAAGACTAGAGAGGACAGAGACCAGTGGTTGAAAGTAAGATTACCCAGGATTCTCCAGTGCAAGGCTACATATTTTAGCTTATTTGTTATTGAGGCAAGTTTATTCTTTCATATTATACAATACCTCTTTAAGAAGGGATGTGTTCCTTATTGTTATATGAGTACAAACAAATCAGGATCAGGTTCGTTAACATCTCATCTCATCCAAAAGGCTAACAAATCTTTTTTCCCAGTTGCTCTTCGGGATTTTGTCTCATTTATGAGTAACATTTTACGTTTGTTTCTAGCCATAACTGGTGTTGTTTATACCTTGATATCAGGCAGTTTCTCCTTAAGATTCTACTTCAGCTTCACAGTCTACAGTGGAGGAAAGCCACCAAAAGAAATTATGCCTCCTTCCGTACCATACTTTGTGTAATGGTTAATACAGGTTAATGATTGTGGGTTGATGATATGCTGATACAATTATTGGAAAAAGAAACAAAAAAGAATTCTTTCTGACATTCTGTGAAAGTTTACCTACATGGGGTGGTAAGGGACAGAACTGAGCACTCTTTAGTCTGAGATGGCTATCTGTTGATTATGATTTCTGATGGATTACAGTACATAGTTATATTTATGATCTATATCAATGTTTAATTTGTTTTTTGTTTTTTTTCAGCCTGACACTATGCTCAAGCCGTGGATTACAGAATTTTTGAAGGTGAGTGAAACTACTCCTGCTTTCTTAGTGCATGTTACAAGAAATCCTTACTTTTTGAGGTGGCAGCTGGTATGATTAAAAAAGGAGAGAAGCATACATATAAATTTATTAGTATGTACTCACAAAAAGGCAGAAAATCTGAAGTGGAGGGTAGTGAAGTTGAAATATCATGATACTCATCTTGAAATTGTTCAAGGAATAAGAAGGAAAAAACAAGTTGTAAAGAGATCAGTCAGGATGGACCTGCACAATCCATCATTTACATTTAACTTCACTTTTTAATGTTTTCTGCCATGCTTGCATGTCTCACAACAAGCTAGTTCAATCTTGTTATTCTTAATTGCATATTGTTCTTATCATCTTGCAATCAGTCTTTTATTTAATGCATATATTGTGAATGCCAGTGTCTCATGCATAGTTTGATCTAACATGGTTTCAGCATAAAATATGAATTATATAGCAAGTAAACAGTATATATGCTGTAGTTAATTGCTCACAGTACTTGTTTATACATACTGTATAGGACAGTACATAGCTTTACTCTATTACTATGTCAGATGTAATGGTATGGATAGTATGATTATATGCTCATGTTCAATCATGTCTAATAATTTCTCTCCTGCTTGGAAGGCAGAGTCAAGGCCTGTCAGTTCTGAGTGACTCAAACAAGCCACCCCCCCCCTCTCCTCTGTACCATGATGCAAGTGTTTGAAATAACTTGAACAGCCATTTATGTTGTGACAGAAATGTTGGCTTAGTTGAGTGTGACTTCAGTTTCCTGGGGAAGGGGCTGGCTGGGGGAATTAGATGTAACTATACATGTGTATCATTGTGTGTTATAATAGGATCAGTATAGGGTTTCCATGAATGTGTCTGTGGCTTCAAGGCATTCACCATCAGGTTCTTGTATCCAAGCCAAAAAACATAAATGCTATGATATTATTAACCTGATTACTCATGTAGTAATTGGATGAATTATTATTTTAATCTTTATAGAAATTTCTCTTATACTGTTGTGATATTTTTGTTGAGAAACATCCCTTTCAGCACAGAATTGTGGATCTTAGAGATTTCTGTATTCTTCAGTTATTGATTTTATGAAATGTACATGTTGGTATTTGTATGTGTTCAGACTGTGGAGGAACACGAGCCACACTTCATTGCCCTTCACTGCCAGGAGGTGGGTGGCAAGAACTATGAGGAGAGTATGCAACATGTGGAGCATTTTATAAGGTGGGTTCCAAACATGTAATTATTTCCTGTTCAAAAATTGTAAAGTGGAATTGATAGTTAATTGAGCCTTTTCTGAAATCCTACATAATTGTAAATCTTGTTTATGTAGGATTATGATTATTACGTCTCACAACAGAAAATGAAATAGAATTAGGTTTTTACCAGTAAGCTCTAGAAATAAAAGGACAAAGATAGATAGTGCTGTGTTGTAACTAATATGTGAATATAAATATCTAGATAGAAATTATTATGAAGTAAGGCTGTAGGAGTATGGGATTCATACAATTACCAGGTTAATAACAGCATAAGATAGCAAAAAACACAGCTTTGCAACAGTATGAAAGAAAATCAAGATTTTCTGTTACTGGAGAGGAACTGATGAGACGGCTTTTAACTGTAGTGTATTTGTCTCTTTAATTTTCAGGAATCTTACTTAAAAGATAGCCTGTCCACATATAATAAAGATAATTATCCTTATTTTAGGTCATTGATGAATAGAGGAACAATGCTACCCTTCGACAAGATTAGGGTTTACTTAGATGAAGAGTACGAGTCTGCTGAAAAGTTCACTGTGAGTACTTTTTAGAGATTTTTTTTGTATGCTGAAGTTATTGATAATTTTTAGAATGAATGATAGGAGCATAGCATTTTCAGATAGTTTTGGTTATATTTGATTATTCTACATGAAGCACAATTCATGTCCATTGCAAATTAAAAAGTATTAACCCCTTCAGTATGGTGATGTGTTTTTATATACATTCTGGTTACTATTAGGAGATTTATACAGCTTCAGAAACTTACATGGATATTAAAACCATACAGACTCTGGCAATTGATCTTTTGACTGCCATACACCCTTCCTAATGTCAATAAAAGTGTGAAATTACACCAAAGGCTTAAGGTGAAAAGGTGTCCCAGTACTGAAGGGGTTAATTTGATTTAAGAACCATCTCTACTCCTTGACTAACCTTCTCTTTAATTATTTTTATCAATCAGTCTTTGACAAGATTCTTACATAATCTTTTCCAGACACCTGAAGCAAACTTGATTCCTGTAATAGTACATTAATCTACCTTCCTGCTACTAGTTTATTTCAGTAACACAAGTTTCACTGCTGCTGCTTTTTCATCATTTATTATTTCTTAAGCTATTTGTTATACTCTTACTTGTACAGCTGTACCATGTTTCAGTTTGGCTATTGCTTCCACTCTCATCTCTTAATTACTTCCTCTCTCTTCTCTTTATTATTGTCTCTGCACAAACATATGTGCCTGTTACCATAGCCACTGTTAGAATTGTTGCTAGTGTTGTTCAGTTTGTTAAATGTTCAGAATTACACTTTAAAAAGCTTTCATTTCTTCTTAACTACTTACAAGAATCTCTCTCTCTCTCTCTCTCTCTCTCTCTCTCTCTCTCTCTCTCTCTCTCTCTCTCTCTCTCTCTCTCTCTCTCTCTCTCTCTCTCTCAAAACTGTATTTTGTTTTACAGCCAAAGTTGAGTGCATAAATTTTGTTGTCATAATAATCAGATATTAATGATGTTCTTTAGTACAAATTATATTCATATGCATTGAAATAACTTTATGTATGTCAAGAGAAATTATAAATGTTTATACTGTAATTTGTTATTTTTTCAGGCCTTGGGAAACTTGTACTTCATTCACCAAAACATACAAGATGTTCAGATATGGGACTTTGAAGGTATTTTGTAACTTTTTTTGTACTTTTAATACATTGTAGATATGAAACCTCCAATAGGTATTTATATTTCATATCTTATTGTTGGTTATATATTTTGTCCATTTTGAATACCTGAATGGTCTGTATAAAGATTTACCACATTGATTCTTTATCATAGGTTGTTGCATAATGTTTGTATTTCTTTTCACAATAACTGTATACCTCACTGTTGGTCCATTATTCATTCATTAGCTAATAATGCCATGACACTCTAGTGATTCTACTGACCATGTAAGTAGTAAACTGTGACAGTCCTCAATAGTGTTGGAATCTGGCACCAGTAAAACTTTGTTAGGTCCAGTCAGCAATCCAGCAACACCTGTTTTTTTCTGTCTGGCTCCAGTCCAGTCCACCAATATAAGTGAAATTATTTAACTTTATCAAAATTATCTTCTACATCTTTTATTGGATTGGTTATGCTGCTGATAATCTATATTAAGATACCAAGCCTGCCAGATAATAAGAAGTGTTTGTATTTGTTCATAACATGTTAATACTTGTGCCTACAAATTTTTATCAGTTATACAGTACTTTTGAATATTTTGTGCTTCAAATAACTATTTTTATATGCCTTTTTATGTTTCAGAAAAGAAATTTAAAGATTGTTTAGATAGAAGAGAATATTCAGGGAATATTGAAGATGTTACTACGAAAGAAAAGTCAAAATTTCCCCAAGAATTCTTCCCTGAGGTATGTTTGACAAAAGTTTTAATTTCAATCTATATGATAGAGGTGGTACTCACCCTGCTCTCCATGTCCCATTGTCACCCTTTCTTTTCATGCTCTTACTGCTGATAGCAATGTTAAATGGAGAATCTGCTCATACTCTCCTATATTTGTGAGTATTGTCTAATTGTCTGCACAGACAAAGCTAAGATGGAATTGTTTCTATCTTGTAATAATATTGTGTAATGCATTTCAGTCTTCAGTAGCTTTCCCCTCTTATGTTGGGACAATTTGTGATTATCATTCCCATTAAAGCCATCTTGGTTATGGGGTGCTGAGGTGGACAACATGAAGAATAGTATTAGGTGTTACATGAGCAGTGCCACAAGCTTCCCATTGCTTGGCTGACAAATGTTTTGTGGGAAGTAGTAAACCACTGCCATCAACTTTTTGTTCACTGCTGACAACTACCAGTTCTGTTTCACTTTAGTTGATTATACTATTATCATTTAGGGCCCCTTGTCCCCACTGGCTTCAAGTATACAGTATTGTAATGTCTCAAGAGACTTGTACATTATGTCTTAATCAACCAGTTATGATATATTTGCAGTGTAAAGAAAGGTAGCATATTGTTAATTTCAAGTCTCATTTGTATTTTAATCCTCAGCATATTGGTGTTATGCTACCTTTCAGGCATGGCACTCTTGACATTGAGTATTTCCCAGCACATTGGATTGTCGGCACAAGATCAAGATTATGATGATGTGAGTGTTATATTTTGGTGCAAGGAAGAACATGAATTGTATCTAACTATTCTATTCTATTTTTTCAGTGCAAGTGGTCTCGTAAAGGATTCATGAGAACTCGTTGGTGTCTGAATGGAACAAAGTTTGATCTAGTTAATATTCATCTCTTTCATGATGCTTCAAATTTTGTTGCAATGGAAGGGGTAAGTAAACCAGTGGTAGAATCTCATTCATACTAGTGACAATTTGGTTTCATATGAGTGTTTATTGAACATTATGACCTTACAGTATTGTGCATCTGTGTGTGTGTGTGTGTGTGTGTGTGTGTGTGTGTGTGTGTGTGTGTATGATCTTTTGGACAGAATTTGAACATAATGGGTATTATTACCTTTTCAAATATGTAGATCATTAATAAACACAAAATTGTAAAAGTTCATTGGAACTGTGTTTTCATTTCAGTTCCCATCCGTGTACAGCCGTAACCGAAAAAGAGCTTTAGAGCATACACTCGACAGGTATGTATTGTTTTTCTTGTTTCTCTACCTATCTTTTTAGAAATAATTGATATTCATTTTATGTAAAGATATAATATATCTTATATATATATATATATATATATATATATATATATATATATATATATATATATATATACACACACACACAGGTACCTCCCGATTTACACGGGCCCGCAAAATGAAAATGATGTAAATCAACACACACACACATTCTTATATATATATATTCAAATAGGAATATACACAATTTATTGGCTCCTTGACAGGATGAGCTCCTCTGTCAGAGATGAATGATTACCGACAGTGGTAAGTCAGAGCTGGCTTCAGTGTCATGTTTATAACGGTGCAGCAATTCTGAGGCTCCTAAATCAAGGGGTGTTCTTATACAATGGGGATAAAACAAACCTATAGCTCTGTGATAAACATGTAAGTTTAATTCTCGTCAGCTGATTTCACTCCTCCCCTCCTCCGCCACCATTTTACACCTCAACTGTGCAAGTTAACTTACGTACATTTTTTATCACTTGATATTTACATTATTTGTTTATTTATTTACATTATCTGTATTTATAATGTTTATTTTAATAACAAATACCATTTGTCACTGTTTTCCTTATCAATGTTAACTTTCTTTCAGTGTACGTCGGTATTACTAAACTTTAATTTGCTTGTTTTTCTCGTGTTGCAACGCATTATTCAGTTTTACATGCATTTAAGTTGGAAATCTTGTTCCACCGTACGAGCTATTTCACGATACAAATTAAACTTGTATGTAGAGGTATGATTGTATATATATATATATTAGTGAAAAGAGACGTAGCTAGATTATATATTTTGGTGGGGATTTTGGACCCAGTGTAAAATTGAAAACACGTAAAATGAACAAGTGTAAAACGAGAGGTACCTGTATATATATCTGTGTGTGTATATATATTGATAATGTTTTTTTTATCTTTTATCATTATTAGGTTCCATAATGACAACTATGAAAAAGTGCCAATCTTCCTGTTTGGAGACTTCAACTTCCGACTCAATACTCAAGCTGTGGTTAAGGTAACTGATGAAATGCTATCATTTACATGAAATATTTTGTAAAGACATTGAGAAGGAAAAAGGAAAAGGAATATCAATGATTTTTGTTAGACTTTGTTCGATTTATGGAAGATATTTTGCTCTATACAAATATTGCGAAAAACCAGGCTAAAATATAGATATTTTCTCTTTTTCACCACAAATTTTTTGTTTCCTTTAAACAGAAAATTAGTGAAGGGTGTACAGCAGTGGATGCAGAGGTACCAGATACAAATGAGAAAGCACAGAACTTTCAAGATGGCAAAGGTCAAGTGCGACTGATGGTTTCCAAGAAGACCTTCAAGCATCAAGATCACCAGAATTTGTTTCTCAAGGATAATGGAAACTGGGTCAGTCTTTCGGTTTGTTTTCACATTCTTAACCTCATGTGGTAATGCTTTGGTCTCTTATTGTGCGCACCTTTGACCAAATTGTCTCTCGTTGCAGCTTCGAGAATATGACCAAGAAGTATCACAGTTTGGTGATAGATTAGCAGAATTCCCCATCACTTTTCCTCCAAGCTACCCATTTGAAGAAGGTGCTGAAGGAGAAGGTTCTCATTACATGCAGACACGTTGTCCTTCGTGGTGTGATCGTGTCATCTTGGACAAGGCAGCTAAGAAACTCGTTGATTCAGTATGTTGAAAGCAGTGCCTTTAATTTACTCACCTGTATAAGAATGTTTTTGAAATCAGTTACAGATTCATATGTGGTATGTAATCCAAGTAATATTTGTAATGTGTTAATATTCTTTGTATTAAACCTAAATTTAAATTGTCAATTCTTAAATGGTATCTCTCCAATACCTCCCTTCACTACATTTGGATCAAAAGAATTCATATATTGGTATGACTAACATTTCCAGATTACCTGTATTCATCATGTGTTTTACTAATAATATATTTTAACTTGGTTTGCAGGAAGTTTAATGCAAGTCCATATGTAAGTTTACTAGATCCACATGTTAAAGACCAACTTCTAAATATCCTAAATAATTTTTTTTTCAGAGTGGCAGTAAAGTGAAATATAATCTTATTGGACTGACAACCACTATGGGAGATCATAAGGTAAGTGACCTACATGTCTACTGAGAGTTTTGATCACCATAACCACCACCACCACTACCACTTCTTATTTCAATTTATCAACTTATTATAAGTACATTAGTGAATATTTATACTTTACAGGTCCACCACTGATTTACCAACACCCTTGATTCTACTGTCTTGCTAGATAAACCATTTCACTTGACTGGCTAATGTCAAGGGACCACTTAATCTCAATCATAAATTTCCCTATTATGTATTTATATTGTAATCATTATACAGGGTTTGTATATACCAGACAACCTCTGATGGAGCCCTTTGCTGCTTAAATACTTGGTGTCCTTTGCAATCACTGGCAAGCTATTATAATTTCTTTTCTCCATTTATTATTTGAACCTGCTTGCTTTTGGCCTTATATAAGGTTCCAATAAATGAATAAGTACTTCTGATTGTGAAAAAGGCATTATCCATTAAGTACAAATACTGTATATCCCACATAAAATATAAGGTTGAAATTCAGAAGAACAAGAGAAAAAAATTACGGTTACTATTTGTGAGAAACTTTCATTATTCATTTTGATTACTATTTATTTTTTCAACTTGAACTGATTTACAGGAAGGATAAGTTGATTATAACCTAGCAAAGTCTCTAATCTAACATCTGGCTATACCATGCTATATGTTATATGACTATACTGTATGTTCTATTGATGCCAGATTGATAATGGTATACTGTACCCTGAGAATCTCAAGTTCTTAACTTTGTCAGAGTGCAGGAGGTGCTTAACCAACTGTTGCCAGTAAGGCAGTGGTGTACCAGCAATTCCTTTGTTATAATTAAAGAATGACGTATTTTGTCTTCAGTGAATCTTTTATTTTACAGGTTAGATTCCTTTGAAAATCACAAATAATTCTTAATGATGAAAACAAAAAAATTTACACTGAGCACTTGAGCTGTGTGCTGATGGCCGATATAAGGCCCACCAAATATTGCCCATAAGGATTCAAAAGGCTGTGGTAATATCACAGGACAAAAATGATCTTGGGAGTTTGGGTTGGCTCTAATGTCTGTCATAAAAAAATCCATTAAGGGAATAAATAAGGTAAATCAAGTATGTATTAGAATTCATCTTCGGAAGTGTTAGAAATAGGAGTCCCAAAGTAATATTAAAGTTATATATAGCACTGATTAAAGCTCTTCAAGATTGTTAAAAAAAAAATTAAGAACATAAGAAAATGAGGAAAATTTCAAGAGGCCATCAGACCTACACATGCCAGTCTCTGTGTGAACAGAGCTACCTATTTCCACCTGTTATCCCCATCGACTTGTAGTACAAAGGAGAATGATGTAGAAAGATGCAGGAGATGAAAAGTATTTTTTATGAAAGAAGATTGATGCTTTTCAGTTTAGATTCATTTTAGAGGCATCAGTTAAGGAGAAATCTGATGGAAATCATTTCGGTAGTATAATAGATATAAGAGAAATCATTCATGCTAAATCTTGATTATAATCAGAATTTTTAAAGAAATAAATTACAGAATTTGGAATGTCTGATTTGGGAAGCAATTTACCTCATTCTAATTAATAAAAAAATTGAGGTCATAAACCAAACCAAAACATAAAAGTGTATGAAAAGGACCATACTGTAGATGGGTATTATCTTGATGAATCATTGTAATAATGATATCAAATTATTGGTTTTCCAATGATTATGTTTCCCATGTTATCAGTTCATCAGTGCCTCCAATACTTTTTGCTCCATACTTACATAGCAATAATCACCGATTTTAGTTTTTGGGAACGAGAAGTTTCAAACTTTAAAAATAAAATGTACGAATTTTACTTCAAACTTTACTGTATTTTTCTGTAGTTGAAGAGAAAGGATAACCATTGAATTTGAATCTTTCTAAGAGTTTTCTAGGATAAAGATTAAAATAAAGATTTGGTTCTATCAACTTTTTTTTTATTTGAAACATCAATATGTATTGTTATCATAATTTTGGAATCATTGACTTATCGGTTATGGGGGGATTAATTTATCGCCAGTCAAAGTTTCTCTTTGGAAGAAGCAGAAGTGCCACACAGATCTTTTTCAAGTTAAAAAAGACAGCATAGGAATAGAATAAATAACAAATAAGATTATAAGTAGCAGGGTTTTAATAGAGTAAACTGAAAGGATTAATGTTTTATAATGGGTAGTAATGCTTAGTATATTCAAGGAAATCACAAATAATGAGTAAGGTTTTCATGCCTAAGGCCATTGAGGATAGCATGATTGATGTTTGTTCGTAGAGAAAACAGAAGCCCAACCTGATGTTGAAAAATTCTTACTATGGAGAATTGGTCAAGTTGTTTTCAGCATATTTCAACTACCATATTAACCTCCAAAACATGTACTGTATAAATAACTATTTGGTATGTTGATATTATAATGATTTGATATTGAAGCTATCATGATACATATTGTACAAAGACTTACCATTCATGTTATGTTTACCTGTAAAAAGAAGTCATGTAGGTATATATTACTATAATATGCTGGTGATTTTTTGGAAATGATAGAGGAAATTATTTTATGTGGAGTTGAAAAAAGTACAAAAGAAAAATAAAGTGGGAAGAAGTTCTTAGCACAAAGTCTCTCAAAAGAGGAAATAACTTTTTTTCAAGTGGAGATGAATAAGAATTAAGTGTCCTCAGAGAGGATGACTATTTTTGTGCTTAGTAGATGCAAAAACAATCTAAAGTCAAAATTTCTCAGTTTATTAAATTTTCACACTGCTATACGTATTCATGAATGAAAATAGTATCATGAAATCATTAAAGTTTAAGGACTTTATGATCATTTGTCCTTGGAAGAGTTTTTTACCTCCAGGTTACAGATTGCATAGGAATTTTATTGTAAAGTAGAGGAATGTGTATCATCAGTAATCTTGTAGTGTACATGTTATCACACACTCGCATACACACAAACAAGCACACACACACACGCACACACACACACGCACACACACACACACACACACACACACACACACACACACACACACACACACACACACAGTATAAGCACCATTTTTGCAAGGTTCAAATTTTAGTCAGAATTATTCAAGTTTAATCAAATGACATTGTCTTCATAATTGACATTAAATTCTCATGGAGGTACATACACAAAAATTCACCGGTCACAATCAATATGTACATAACTTACCTGTCTAGGGGTGCTGATCTGCTTATAGCAACAGATGAATTGTATTTACTTTTCCTCTTTGATGAACATTATCACATGTAAAGATCAGCATTTTTGTCCAGAGTACTGTCACTTTTGTCTTGAATGTTGATATTGAAATTGTTATTTACTGTAGTTGTTGGGGACAGAGATACATATATTCCTTTTACTCATACTGGTGTCATGGTTGACAAGGATAGCCTGAAAGTTACAGGAACACTGGTAACACTGATGCTGTGCTTAAAAAGTGGTATATGAAAAAAAGCACATTATTAGCCTCAAAAAGCAATGGCTGCTGATGCTGGCACTGACCACTAAAAAACAACATGCTTCATTTAGAAATCCAAGTACTAGTAAAGCACAGTATTGATGGAAGGGTGAGTAGCTGGGATTGTTGTGACTATAGAGATAACCTTACCACAGTTTATCAGCCACAAAATACTATAGTCATCATCTGATAAACTTGATATGCTGTGACAGTGTTGATAGCAGCATAACACCATTAATATTCTCACATTCACCCATAAAAGGAAACAGCCATAGCAATTACAAACTGAATTGTTAGTTATTCAGAACCAGCAAGCTCAGCATTTCAATGAGATAGACTGTACATCTATCTATGACTTTGTGGTTCTTGTCACACCATTTTTTATTTATTTATTTATTTTTTTTTTTTTTTGTGTGTGTGTGTGCCTGCCTTCTGAGTTTATTTAGTCAGCTACATTAAGAATTATATTTGGAGCAGCTATCTTTTCCTTTCAACTTTGAAAACTGAGATATTGAATATAAATACTTTAATTATGAACATGATACTATGGACAAAAATTGTTATGTACAAAAGGATAACTTTACTAAAGTTTCCACTGCATTTATAGTGGCTTTGGTCTTGGTAGTTGGTTTGAGTGTGGATATTTGACTTGGTGTAGAAGCAGATGCAGCAGAGATTTCAAGGAACAGTAGGAAGGACATAATTCTGTCTCACATTGTGTAACTACTCAGTAGTCTTAGGTTAACAAATAGCCTTTAAAAGAATAAATCAAATATATTTTCTACAAATGAATTTGTAAATATTTTTGGGTGTTGTAAGGATATTTTTCCTTTCCTTTTCCTTACATAATTAGATCAGTTTTTTTTTATGAAGAAACTGTACTACTACAAACTCTCTCTCTCTCTCTCTCTCTCTCTCTCTCTCTCTCTCTCTCTCTCTCTCTCTCTCTCTCTCTCTCTCTCTCTCTCTCTCTCTCTCTCTGTATTGTATCAGTTAGGTGCAAAAATGGTGCTAAGTTTGTGTGTGAAGATACCATTGGAGCTGTGATTCTGTCCGTTTCATTAATATAAATAACTTATGCATGTGTGTGAATTATGATATATAATTTCTGGATTGTAAACTATATTTCAATCCATCTATCTTTTCTTTCTTTTCTGGCAGCCTGTGTATTTGGATGTCACCATTAAATGTTAATCAGGTATTGCCCTTCAGCCTAACTCAGTCATGAGATCTACCTTAACTCCTGACATTGTTGCATTATATTTTCTTGTTTTGTAGTTGTATTAAATAGACATAGAATTAGAATTGATATTTTCATTGATCATAGTGAATGCTTTGTTGTTAGTAACACTTATTGTTGTGCTGTAGATCTTTTCATTTAGATCCTTTGATGATTTTTCACTGGACCATAAACTTGTAGCAGTATGTTAGTATGTGATAGCTTCAGTACATTGTTCTCCTTACCACTTGTTTATTATGACATACATTAGCCGTTTAACTTGTTTGGCCTTAATTTCTTCCAGCATGTAATAGCAGTAGTTGCCATGATAATTATAGGAAAGATAGCAGGAAATTCCATACGTTTATGTGTTGATGTCTTTATACAAGTCAGTTTCCACACAAGGAAGGTGACACAGAAAATACATAGCAAGACACCAAAATAAAAGAAAGAGAAATGTACGTACTAAGTCATTGCTTCTCAACAACTGTAACCGCCACTAATACTGTTTATCCCATCACCCACCGTTCCTCCTCCTCCTCCTCCTCCTCCTCCTCCTCCTCTGCCTCCGCCTCCTCCTCCTCCTTCTCCTCCTCCTCCTTTTCCTCCTCTTCCTCCTCTTCCTCCTCTCTCCTCTTCTTCCTGTAAATTAGAATGTAAAAATATGTAAAACTCAAATACAGAATGTTTCAAGGGGTGCCTTGAAGATCACAAGTAAAAAAAATCTTGGGCTCATATTAGTAGAAATATTTTTTTTATCTTAGATGACCATTTGCTCATCCTGAGATATGAAAATGGAGCAAGGATATTGTAAGTTAATCAGGGTGTGTTCTACATCTAACCTTGACTGAAATAAAGGTTATGATGGTATTTCTGTTGCTCCTTCAAACAGTAAATGTGATCAAAGTTGTGGCAGTTCCTCGATATTGCCCAAGATTATCTCATGAAAGGAGCTACAGTATATAGTGAATACAAAACTAATGAAGCAGTAATACTTGGACCAAGATTGAAGTTTGTTTGATGTTTGATTTGGTCACTGTGAAAAAATAGTGAAAAGAAAATATTCTCATAAATCAAGGACCAAAACATCACAACATTAACTACCACTACTGTATTTATCAATATTTAATGATGTGTCAACGTTATTATTTATTATTCATTAAACAACTCTTTGTTTATGTAAATTTTGCATTTTCTCTCTCTCTCTCTCTCTCTCTCTCTCTCTCTCTCTCTCTCTCTCTCTCTCTCTCTCTCTCTCTCTCTCTCTCTCTCTCTCTCTCTCTCTGATCAATTACATCTCAGATGCCTTTCTCCAAGGCTCTTAGTTGTGAAAAATTGTCTCTATATTAAGGGTTTCCTGAATTGATATGCATACTTTTCACTCTTTATTGTATTATTTTACATTTCTTATTTACATTTTTTTGAGGTAGTTGGTAGGAAGACAGGTACTCTACATGACCTCTCTGAGGATTGTGTGGAGTAGGAGATTTGGAAATTATCAAGGCTTTTGTTTTAAAAGGTGATCAGAATCAAACTGTTGCCTCATTTTGAATTTAGGTATATTTCATTCGTTGAATCAATTCAACACAACTAAAAGTTCAGCTCTTTTATATAATGCTACTGAACCTTGTTTTGTTGATTTATTTTATTTTATTTTGTTCATTTCCTTTCCATGGACGGTGTTAAAACATGCTATAATGGAGACAGAAAATTGGTCATAATATATATATATATATATATATATATATATATATATATATGATCAGAAACAGTTTCTATTAGAGTATGGAGTTTGTTGAAGGAGTTGATTCTTGTTCTCATTAAAAGTTCAACTTATGAAAATAAATTGTGTCATGCATGATATGGAAGAAAAAGCTCCATTAAGAATAATGATATAAAGAGGCTCAAGTGTTTATAGAGAATGCAGTGAAATACATTTACTGACCACTTTAATAACTCAATGAGATGGGCACCAAACAATTCAGGAATTGTGATGTAACAAAGAATGTGTGTTTCAGTGAAAGAATGAAAACAGAGGCATTACATTGGTTGGTCACATAAAGGACAAGAATACAAATAAGGATAGTAAATATCTTTAGAAACTAGTGATAGTGGGGAGGGAAAAATAGAAATGGGATGAGCTCTTGAGGAAGGACTTAAAAAAATAATGATGGTGTGCAATAATAACAGACGAAAATTGCTTATGACCATGCAACCTGGAGAGTTAACATCATATGATGGAGACGAGCCCATATGAACCCATGAAAGGAATGCAACAACTTAGCTGGTGTAGAGAGCAGTGTAAACCAGATCTCATCAACTCCTGAAGCCATTTGGAGACTAGTTGATGATGAATAAGTGAATGTGGATGAAAAGCCAACCACCAGAGATCATTTCCCCCACCATCACCAACTACCACTCTGCATCATTATTTGTCACCTCCCTTGTGTCAAACAATAGGTCTATGAAAAAGTAACTGTAGAGCTCACATTAATCCAGTATTAAGTGAGCTGAGCAGCTCACCATAACATTTGACTGTACTGCTTGGTTTTGGAATAACTTGATTGTGTGACCAATTAGTATTTATATAGACTTTGCCAGACTTCTTTTTTCCCCAATGTTATCAGCTATCTTTTGTTCTCTTTTGTGCTTTGGCATGCAGAGAGGTGACATTACCATCATGAAACACTCAGCACTTTATCAGACTTTCCTCTTTAGTCACAATTTCAGGCCTTTCTCAGACTTTGTGGTATGTTTTCATTTAGGGTATGTATCAACAGGCTCTCAAGAAGAGAGTCCTGAATATTACAGCAATTATTTTGAATATGAATTTGTATTGTGGCATTGTGCCAGTGTTTTCAATAACCAACATTGGTGTGTATCCTTACCAAACATCATTATAGTGTCATAATTCTTATTCAAATTAACTTAGTTTCCATTGTAATAAGTTTTTTTACTTTTATCTCATGGAGAAACATTGGCATCTTAAAGCGCATCATAAAAGTAGTGCTTGAAATTGTTATCTCTTTAGTATTTAATGTAAGCAGATGACATGCATTAAGAGAGATTTTTAAACATTTGATATAATGCTCTGCTTTTTCTCTTTCTCTTTCTCTCTCCCTGTGCAGCCAGTGGGCCTTTGTGTGGAGGTTCCCATAGGAGCAGGTACAGTGCAGTGTTGCTCACCTCAGGCACCATGTCGTAACTTTGTGCATGATCCTGCTGCTCAGTGTTTTGTGCAGTCAGGCTGGTGCCTCTGTCAGTCCTATCCACCCTGCCCAAGACCCATTGTAGCATCTGTGTGCTCCAACAACCCACTCTTAACCCCTCTCCCAGGCCAGGTTCTTCCTGTGACCCTAGCCTCTGCATGTCTCAACCCACTAAAGGTTGACATGTCCTTCACCCAAGATAAAGTGAACACCCCTGGACAGTGTTTAGTGCCTCAGTGTGTGTGTAGTGCTGGTGTTAGTGAGGAAAAGCTTAGTCATCAGTGTCACTGTCAGTTCCGAACCACAGACCCTCAAGTGGTACCTGAAGCTGGAGTTAAATCTGGAGACCTGATGAGGAATCTGTTGCTGTTAGGCGCTGGCTGTGATAATAGAGCAGGCTTGGAAAACACTGATCAGTTATTGAAAAGAGTCAATTCTGCACCTAACACTAGTGTTGTACCACCCAAACCATATCACCACATTCCCCTGGCATCCTCACACTCCCTTGACACTGGTCGGTGCCTTCACCTGACATATGCACCTAATGCTAAGCTGCGACTCAGGTCTTCCTCCTCAAGATTCTTATCACATCACAGTTCTTCTACTGAAGAATGGTTTGAAGAAGTATTTATTTCTCAGGATACAAACAAGTGTGAAGACAAACCATGTGATACACTTGTAGCAGCAACCTCACCTGAACTTAAAGACTGCAATAAGGACACCATTCTATCTCCAATCACATCACCAAACAATGTTAATACAGACAGAAAATCACCAATGTCAGGGGAGCATCAAGAAGATGTGACTTTATGGGGACCTGTTAACCAGGTGAGAAAAGAATCCATTGGTGACAGCTTAGGTGGTGAGAGCTTGGGTGAATGTAGTGAACAGAGGGAAGAAAGTCATAGCACTAAAGAATTATCAGTGGACCATGAGCAATCAAGCACTGAACAACACTCCCTCAATAATTTGCTCCTAGCAGACAGTTGTGATCAACTCTCGGCTAAGAACCTTTCACAGTCCGGGTCCAGCCTAAGTGCACACTACAGTGAAGATAGTGTTTCCACTGGAGGCAGACTCCTCAAGGATGGGGAGACTGTGTCACAGGCCCCCACGTTTGACATAGCAGATGTTGACCCCAGTGATGTAAGCGCTTCCAAGCAACATGCAATTAGTCAAAAGCCTAGCAGCAAGTCCAGTACTGACATGTCTGAGCACCCACCTGGCCACTGCTGTTGTGTTCTGTCCTAACCTTGGCTGCATATACCTTCCTGTAGTATCCCGTAAGTTTGAGTTTTAGTTTTTGTTGTTTTTTTAAATCGGGTATAAGTATACATAACTTATATATAGTATAAACCTAACCCTAATGAAGTTTCTTTCCAGATAAATATTCTTATTACTGAAAAAAGTAAAATCTTGCCAAGCTTAGTGCAGGAGACTTTTCACATATTGTACGAAAATGACAAGTTGCAAGTGGAATTTAATTGCATCCCATTGATAAGAGAACATTAAAATATTTTTGGGATCACTTTTAAGGCCAAATGGTAAGTTATGTGTTGGCTTATATGGGAGAGGTAGGCCTCTGCTACTAATGGCCTAGTTTCTGGGCAATGTGTCACTTCGTCTTTTTGTGTGGAAGTTTCTTTATTACTAAGACCTGCTTTACATACCTCTATAATAGTGGTTTTCATTACCCCATATATGGCAGTCTGTGATACTTAAAAACAGAAGTGCAGTTTGAGAGCAAAAAGTTCACTATTAACCATTATTGACAGACATTGGGGAAGCAGAACTGAGATAGCAAATGATGGCAGTACATCAATAACAGCCAGAGAATGAGAAGTTATTGGCATCATCTCTGCTTCTGCATTTGATGTCTCACTAGTTAGAATGTGTACTTATTAGTGAAGAAATGGGTACAAATAATCAATTCAAGGGTTAGTTACCTGATCATACACATTTCAAAGGAGACAGTTTAGATATATTTGAGACTGCAATAGTTTACAAGAGAGCATCTGTTTCCCACACCACATGGCTACTATCACCACTTGGTAAGAAGCGAACTTTCTGTAGTACGTACATATATTGGAATTGTGGACCACTTGAATCTTGTCTCTGGAAGTTTGTTATTCAAACCAATTGATGAATATATTAATGTTATATTATTTTGCAGATGATGGGACTCCAGTTGATGAGCCTGTATGGCAGCTGAGAGAGCCAAAGGAGGCAAGCAGTCCATCTGGCCACTTGTCAGACTCTGCCAATGAAAGTGAGGAACCAGTATCTCAGGCCATGTGGTGTGGACCACCAGGCATTGTGGCTACACGTTATTTGGCCTCCCCTACGACAGCCTCAGACAGCCATGTACACATATTCAGGGAGACCACAGTCTAGTTTATGGTTAGTATGTTAGATTCCCTATCATTTGAAATTCATGATAAAAACATTGTTGAACTTTGTTTATGTATTGAAAAGAATTTTTAACAAATGAGCTTTAATTTGAAGATGCCATTTGCTCTTAAATGGTTGAAATTCCCTTTCATAGCTCTATTATCAATGATTTTTGGCAAATATTATTCTTTTGTAAAACTACATCGATAAACTTCAGAAATTCTAAATACGTAGCTTCCAAAAATAGAGGAAGACAGGAAATTACATTCAATTTCGTGTAATTTTCCCGTTTATTACATGAAACATTTTAGGTATTCAAATTCTTTTAAATTTAATATTTACGTTTTACTGTAATGCATAAATGTTGATTAGCAAAGTTCAGTTGTTTTATGTTATTTCTTGAGAATAGCCAATGAATTTCATTTCTCAAAAATTTCACGTCATCCATCAATTTTTAAAGAATATTGTGTACAGACTGACATTTATCATTCCTAAGAATATTTATGAACCTCAAAAGTTATGTATAATTTTATTGTACGTGTGTTTGACAGTCAGTTTGAGCCAGTCAGGTGTTGCTGACTGTCAGGCAAAAGTTTTGATCTGTTTTTTTAATAATTACTCAGTTTATAATGGACTTCTGAAGTCAAGATTTGTGCAACGCAAGGTACAATGCAGTTAGGTACTAATTAAGTCAGCAGGTAGGTTATAAATGCCATCTGTTAGCAGATTGGTAGTGTATTGGTTAATGTGCTCACTTCACAGCTGGGAGGTCAAGGATTCAATTTCTTTGTCAAGTAAAGATACTTGGGCAGGTTTTCTGTAACAGAGAGCTGACTCTTCAGCTCAGATGCTAGGCATAAGTGTGTGGCTGGGGACAATAAACTCCTACATTTGTATACTTGCTGCAAGAGACCAAATGTAGCTCATGCCACTTATGTTAACATAATATACAAGGGCCCCTGCATCTATGAGCCAACATTTCTTCATATACTTATGTATAACTCTGCCCCTCATCCACCACTCACCAGGGTGTCACTCGTTAAATCTCACATCAACACTATGCAATATCTGTAGGAGAATTGTTGCAGAATCAAAGAAAAAAAGTACTGGCAACATAGAAAAAATGAAGATACTGCATAGATTAATGGTGCTGACAAATAGGTGGTGTTTGATGAGAATTAAATCCCAACCTATTCACAGTTCAAGTTAAAAGTTAAAAAAAGGATATAGATGCTACAGTTTCAGTGTTCCTGCATGTGCTACTATGAATGGATAACAATCTTAATGTTCTTTTTCTAAACTAAACTGTGTGAATGATAAGTCCTGCCTTTTTTTGAGGGGGGGGGGTTCTGATAAGACTTGTAACCAGCATAAGTTAGCTCTGACTCTCTCAGGGTCTCAACCAAAATGTTATTGTATCAGGGGTTGTATCTATCTTAGGCACCTCAGCGGTAGGCAAGTATCAGTTCACAACCTGAAAGACACTGTTGCAAATAATGTTTGAAAATTTGTGAAAGCCTTCCAATCACCTCTGGGATGTAAACATTTCTCATGACCAGCTAAAATTAACATGAATATCATTACTTTATTGACAAATATTGTTGTTATTAGCAATTTTTATTTATTATCTTACCTGAATATGTGTAATAATGAATAATATGATGAAATTGCATCAATAATCCATGATGTGTATGTGTGTGCATGTGTGTGTGTGTGTGTGTGTGGTGTGGGTGTGTGTGTGGGTGTGTGTGTGTGTGTGTGTGTGTGTGTGTGGGTGTATATATATATATATATATATAATATATATATATATATATATATCTATATATATATATATACACACACACACACACACACACACAGTTATTTTGTAGCTGCTAGTAAAGCCAATAGGGATCTCGCAACTTAAGACAATTTTTAAAAAATATCCTCAGTGGTTAATAAATTTGGTGCAAAACTTAAAGAAAATCTCAAAGAAATATGAATTGTTCTCATGGTTTATTCATTTACAAACCTGTTGTGAACTGCAAAAGGTTTGATAATCACAAACCCAGATGACTTTCTTGGACCAGAAAATTTGTCTCCTGTGGCTGAAAAACAGTATTCATTCACTTGATAATGACTGTCTTATTTTTCTATTACATCATTTTTTACTCACTATCACTCATTATCATTTGTTAGGTGTGTTAAGAAAAGGCAAGGGGGAAACTCATGGGCAGAAGGCATTACTACATGTACACGTCATAATCCTTCGAACTCACAGTGAGTGTCTATTTATTGTGCAAATAACTTTCTGGTCATAGTACATAACCCCAATCCTCACTACATATGTATTTAAATACTTGTGTAAGATGATCCACCAGCTAATCTCATTTTCAGGTGTCATTGTAGGATCACTTGATTAAATGGTTGCCAATGCAGGGACTCAGTGTGTGTGTGTATGTGTGTGTGTGTGTGTGTGTGCATATATATATATATATATATATATATATATATATATATATATATATATATATATATTTTGATTCTTATTATTATTCCTATTATTATTATTATATATTATCATTATTATTATTATTATTATTATTATTATTATTATTATTATTATTATTGTTATTATTATTATTATTATCATTATTATTATTATTATGGTTGAGTCTACATGCAGATGCATCTTTGATTCGGGCAAATTCAAAATATATTGTAGACTCACAAATTTCGTGTGACTGAGATTGTTTTCATCATCTCCAAAACATTGAATTATTGAAGTGCATATATCTCTTATTCCAAACATGCCCCATAGTTTGCCAAAATCTCAATAGATATGCAATAGGCTGACAAAAGTGAGCAACTCTAAGTTTGGGTTTCGATCCTGAGTGTGCATGTATGCCAGTATGAATGTTGACATTTATGGGTTATTAGGCCACACAACTCTCATGTATGTTCACTTTCTTGCCTCATGTGGTCATCTGTGCCATCATACCTTACCACTGTGTGGTTCCTCTGATAACCAGGAGATTTGCTCTTTTTTTCAAAATCACAAAAACCAAGTTACAATTTTTGACAACAGAATTTGTCACTCAGTAAATGGTAAATAACCTGGACTATCTCAATTCTTGAATGAAAGGATAGTACAGCAATGGTCATATCTTCAAGATAATCTCCTATAAGAGGAAAGAAAAGTTTCATTTCATTTTATAAATGTACTTTTTATTTTATTTCATTTTATTCTTTATTACTGTTTTGAGTTTCTGTTGACATGTTTCTTGTTTGACCTGCATGCATCCATCAGCAAGATAGAAATTTTCTTTACAAAAGAAGTTTCATTGATTTGACTCTCAGTAATAGAAGCCATGATTCTTAACAGTAAGCCATTTATGTAGAAAACACATAAATTTAATAACTTGGATAAGGAGAAAAATGTACATTTTGTATGTATGCATGCATGTATTGTTATTCCAATGTATGTAGAAATCCCTGTGTGTACCCAGTTAGTGAAGATCTCATTTTTTTATGTTGCTGGAGAGAATAATTTGAAACAATTTATTTTCTTTCAGGGTTTAAGTATGAATGTAAAAATATTAGTGAAGAGAAGTGTAAATAAGATTGAATATAATTGGTAAAATTCTAAAATGATTGTATGTAGTAGTATGTATATAGTAAATGTAATGCATTTGTGTATGTGTGCTGGAGATTGCGACATATGTGTGTTTGTTATTATTTTTCACCAACTCTCCAGCTAGCAAACCTATAGCCATTTCCACTTATTCTTACACCATTTGTGTTTACACATTTTGTGGACATTTTGCCATTAACATATTAGTTGGTGTATTCTAAGTAACTGGTTCTTTTATGGCAAATTAGAAAGAAACTGGAAAACAAGGAAGGAAATATTCAGTATAGACACAAGTTAGCTGACTTGTACACTCCACCATGGAAGCATTACTTAAGTAATAACAAGAATGCTCATTGTCAGCTGTGACAATGCAAACTGTCACAGAAACAGTCTATAACTGAAAGGTTGGACACTGTGTGAGAGAAATTAATTGTGCTGCTCTTATTAATTTTATCTCAAATATATCACATGTTTGCTTTATTTATTTATTAATTTATTTTTCAATAAGTTTTTACATATCGTGTGGCCTTGTCCAGATGAATGATAATTTCATGAATATGCTAATATTCAATATATTGTAAGTGGGAGATGAGTGCCAATAGGTAGAATTAAGAAGACACATGATAATCCCTGCTGAGAGATTAAAACAGCATCACTTTATCTAATGATACATCATGTCATTCATTTGACAGTTTGAGTGACTAAAGCTAAACTCCCTCATAACATAAGATTTTACTTTGGAGCTCAGTGAAATCATGAGGTAATATCCATAGACAAACTGATAACATATGACCATTCCCTTGTACCAGCCACAGCAATGTGTGGGAAGGTACAACTTGACCTGATTGCAATGACATCATGTATCTAGTGATAGGTAAGCTGAGTTCTAGTCTTTATTCCAGAGTTCAAACTCATTGTTTTTAGATTGATTTATCAGTTCAACATAACATGAGCTATCTGGATTCTTCAGACTCCACCATTGACTTTACTAGTATCAGGCAACAGCCAAACTTTTAGTGGATTTGTACTCGCATTCCCTCAGTGATGCCAATAAGTTTTGTGAGGAAAGATGTCATGATCAGCTCTCCATTGTTGACATGGCTCTGTGATAAAGTTGTCATACATGCATCTCAATGAAATATGATGAAGTGGGATGAAATTCTAAGGAAGTATCTTGAAATGTGATTATCTGTCCTATGAAGTTCATATGTGTACATGTGAAGATTGACAAGCAGTCTTTAGAATTTTACTGTACAAACATGGGAGCTGTTTTTTTAAAGACTCATGTTTATCTTTATCTAGTATACAAGAGCTAAATTGACATCCAATCACAAAAAATAAAAGAGAGAAATTGAAAAAGCTTCACATCATATGTAAAGGCCAATGATGCTATTATTGGTTTTGTTTTTATACATGCTGGTCAAGTGAGTTATGCAGGTTGTTTTCTTTGACCCTCTTTGGCTACAAATTGTCTGTTTTACTCATTAGTGTTCTGATAGCAAACAATAGACTGTTGGCTTTAAGGTCATGTGAGCATTCACAAAACCTTACACACCTTGACTCGTGTCCTTGTACCACGTGCACAGTTACTCATAATACAACACAAAATGAAACACCAAATTTCACTGCCTTGAAGTTGTAGTGCATGGCTTGACCTAACTGTTTGCTGTACTATTTGTTTCCACATTAATGATTCAATGGAGAAAAATCATATGAGGTGAGGTGCCCAGCACTGTCTAGGAAAAATCCTTTACAACAGGATAGGGCAAAAATTTGCCATTTGGCCTATGGTGACCTTAGGATTAACAATGTATCAGCCCTCAAGTCAAAGCAAAAGTGCCATGAAACATTTCCTTGTGCAAAACTCTACCTTTCCTATCTTTCTTTATCTTGTGGTTAGCAATGTCAATTTGGCTCCCTTACAGCATCTCTTTTTTATTGCAGTAGTTTGGAATTGATCTTTCACTTTAGGCCTATTGAGGTTGAATCTTAGTATGCATCTTGATCAGCAGTAAGCTTTCCTTCTATCTCGTCTGATGTTTCCTTGCACTGGTGTCAATTTTTGGCCAAGGATTTCCTTGTTTCAACAGACCTTAATATCTTTGAACTTTGGGTTATGTGAGAGGATCTTCTTAAAGATATTTTTCTCTTGGTAAGGCTGTAAGAAGCATAGTCATAACAAATGCATTCTAACCAAATATAACTTTGAAGGTAAGAAAACACAAATCGGGAAAAGAAATTGGAAAATGTGAGTTGCAGTGAAACACTGATGATTTGCAATGAGTATCTAAGCAACTATACATTCTTAGAGAAATGTGTGCCATGATGGGATGTGTATATCTAGCACTATGTATTGTGAGAAAATTTGATTTATTTGTAATTCTTCCTGTATTCTTATGGGAAAAGCCAAAATTATTTAAAGTATGTCTAAATATTTTTTATTCATTTTTACACTAATTTAAGGAAGCATATACAGCCATATTAAAATGAATACAGTATTCATCTCTGTTCTTGCCACATTACCATCTTTAAATTAACCTTTTATGCGTATTGTGTTCTTTTGCAATGGGTGCAGCTCACAATTTGGCAAAATTCAGAGACTTTGGTTCTTGCTTAGGAGAAATTCAAAAAGATAATAAATTAAGTGCACTTTTTAAAAGCCAAAAAGGAAAAAAATTTGTGGTCGACAACATACAACATATCGTTAAAGTCCAAATTTCTTCCTCAAATTTGACTGAACCAAGTGTCTGTAACTGTCTATGGGTACAGAGATTATGATTGTAGAAGTTAGGATTCCCAGTGTAAGGATTCAGAGATCTTGCATTGTAAATGGACATACTCTTGAAATTTATATATACATATATATTTTACCTGTGCAATTATAAGATTAACTGAAAATAATTTTTATACATTTAACATAATTTTACCAAAATATGTTGTATTTATTAATATTCTATTAAAATCAATATATTACAGACTGCATCTGTTTTCATCCATAGAATACTGATAAAAATCAGAAAATCTGTACCACATAGAAACCATCCCTTTGTGTGGACAAGTGAATGGAATCATAATGTTCTTCTGGATTCAGTAACAAATGTAAATAATGTTATGTTCTTTTTTGTTAAGATGGTTTGGTACTTTCCAACAAATCTTTGATAACATAGTTGTGTATTTATTTACATTTATTATTTTCTTAACAAATACCTCAGGGAAACAATACATATTTCCAGAACAAATTCACATCATGTAGAAGTACCAAATTCAATTTTCTAAATTATAATATATATATATATATATATATATATATATATATATATATATATATATATATATATATATATATATATATATATATATATATATATATTCTTTCTCTGTCTCTACCTAAAATTTCCTTTCTGGTGTTCTATTTCCTCTGATAGATAGTTACTATTAATTTCCCAGGATGGTTCAAAGTTTAGTATTCACTGTGCATCACACAGTTGCTTTTCATACTTCATCACAGATTATCATAGTCTGTATTCTTGATGTCATGTCCAGCTTAGGAGCATCATGGAAACACTTAGAAACTGATCTGAAGAATGATGATCTGGCCTCGAGTGACCATTTACAGGACAGAAATGGTAAGCATGCAAGTCTAATATATTGCTGATCAGGTGAAGGGAATACCTGACACTTTGGGACATAAGTTTATCTAAACTATTTTGAGTAATGTTGATACTTTCCAAGTAAAGTTACATTGTCAACACTTTTTGGAAGCAAGAATAATGTACTACATATATGTATACATGTAATATACATGTATACATATTACACAGCAGCATTAATACTTAAACCACTATTCTTATTTTTGGGCTGTAAATAATTCTTTGATATGTCTAACACCCAATGTAAATAATTCTCCTCAGTTTTCTAACTTCCACTATCTTCATATGGAAACTTATTTAATGCTCTCTATGTTTAGCACTTAAACATAATGCTCAATTATATGTTGATTTACAAAATGTATATAAGGTAAATACTTTGACTTCTTCAAGACTAATAGTAAACAAATCAAGTCAGTTATTTGATGTTTTACGGTGCTGAACTTTTACATTGAAGCATAATATTCATGTGATGAAAATGTATGGCTGAAATGAAATTCTGGCTCCATTTTTCAATAGCAATTGGATCAGATAAAAAAAAATTACTGTCACCTCATTTATTGCACCAAATTTTTTGTTGATACTGCATACATCAGACTGCCATTTAGTAGTTCACCTTTAGAAAATAAGTAGGAATCTAACTTAAAGCATTTATAGCAGGATACAGAAGGTACTGAAGGTTGTCTGGTGTAAATAAATATATGCCTGCTGATCGATCATATAATAAATTTGTGATGTTTCTGATGTTTGACTATTAGTTAACCAAGTTAACTATAGTTTCGTAGCAACAAACATGAAATCATCAAAGCATATGCATTTCTCCTCCTCAACAAAATAGCTGTTATACATGATGATTAACACTGTTACATAGATGTTTTTTACTTAAGTGTTTCAATAAACCTTCATCAGTACATCATAAGTCTAGCTAATGAATGGCTCCTTCCTCTACGTACTTATTTCTCCAAATTTCTTCAGTCTTAATGAAATACCTCTTTCATCAATCTTATTTCTAAAGCCAAATAGAACTGACTTGGAGTTTAGCATAAAATCTGCTATTGTTTGAAAAGAAAGTTACAAGCTTATCTGTATTGCAATGCTTCCCATCTTATCCTTGATTGGCTAGTGTTACTGTCATGCTGGGCTAAGATGTAGAATTCCTACATGAAGCCATCTGGGGGATGAATCATGAGCCAATAAGAAATAATACACCTACCAGCCCATGGCCATTGTTACCAGCTGGTTTACTCTCAAAACATGATACAGCATTCACAATGTTATAATGTGGTTCTTCAATTGACCATCATCATTTTTGTATTAAAACTATTTTGTTTCCCAACTATTCAATTCACAGAATGTGTTGATATATTGTCTCAGTGTTCCACATCAGTGAAAAGTTGTAATCCAGTCAGTTCTTTTCCTCCAATGCCATGAGTACCCTCTGCTAAAAATAGTCACATATGACAAGATGTTGAAGCAAGACCTGATATTACATCTGAAGGACAATTGCTTCATAGAGGTGATACTACCTACCTGAGTTGAACTGCTAGATATCTTATTATTACATTCTCTTTAGCAAGACTTAAAGCAGTACTGTATCATTTTGTGTGTTTAACTGTTTGTGCTTGAATGTAATCACTACAATTTTTTAACCTTAGAATATAATATCATGGTCATGAAAGGAAATACAGACTTGTGGCATATGGTATCAAACCTGGAAAAAAGATGTTCCATGACTATAAACCCAAAGAAAAGTAGTTGCTTAATTTAAATTTGGTATCCATTTGTCAATATCTCTTTCAATAGCCAAGTTTTTTGTACACCACTATAATTTTGAAAGGAAAATAAATGCCTTTCTTTTAAGTAGTACTACTTGCATACATACATTTTGCTGACCTGCAATATTTTTGACATAATTCATAAGAACACAGGACAAGTTAACTAGAGTGTAAGACTAGTTAACAAATAGGGTATAAGTACATCAAAGCATAAGTTCATTTTATTGGAGCTGATGTCCATTTATTGTAATTCAAATCCTAAACATTACAACTTGTGCTTGTCTTCCTGAAACACAAGTAAAGTTATCACTTAAATCCAGTTTGTCATAAGATGAATTCAGTTTATCAAAATTTCATTCATCTGAAGACAAATCAAATTAATTTCTGCATGAAGTTTTATTTCAATCACAAAAAAAGATTGGCATGGAGATTCTGTATTTGACCATCACTCAGATGGACTGCTTCAAGAATTTTTGAATTTAGTGTATTGCTTTACATACCATATGTACAACTATTGTCTTTACCATAGTGCTAAATATTCCAGACAGTCTTAAGGAGTTTGGCTTCTTTTTTCAGTGATAATGTACAGTAGATGTAAGAGTATCGTAGAAAACTATTTATGATAGTATCAATATTAATTGCATTGTATAAGTAGGAGTAGCTGTAGTGGTTGTACTCATAGATATAGCAGTAGTAGTTGTTTCTAACAGGATTTTGTTGACTTAAAATTTGACATGTATAAATATTGTTTAAAAGAGGTAGACAAGAGTTGTTTGTGACAATGCTTCCTGCAGAATTTTGGATGATTGAGTGCAATGTTAATCAGTCTGTTATGACTTTATGTTCATATGCTATGAAAACTTTTAAAGATTTTATTTAAAAGTGCCATTTATATAAGATTACATATTTTATTACTTATGTTCCTTTGCTAGATAACAATGTGTTATGACTTTGCTGACAGCTTTAAAATTTATATAAGATGCATGCTTGAAATTTACTTTGTATTGTTCATGTAGACATTTCCCTCCTCCTCCTAATTGAGGTCAATTTCACATGTTGTAAATATTGTTATTGATATGAAACTGCTCATCTGAATCATGAGAACACTATTTTATTTGTGTAACTTTCTATATAAATCTTTGGCTCATATGACCATCACATAAAATTGGTTTTAAGTACTCCCCTTCTCCATCTCCCCCCCTTCCTCTCTCTCTCATTACACATCTGCATATAGGTTTCCTCTGTATAATAATTGTTTAAGAAAAACTTTAGTCAGAACAAATTTTTCCACATCTCACAGCTTCTTGAAAGCAATAAACAAGAAGCACCTCGTATTCAAAGGCTGACAGCATTACAATCTTACTAAAAAGATCATCCTTTTCTTCCTTCAAGACTTCCACAGAAGCTTTTAGGCTTTTCTCCACAGCAGCATCAGTAAGGCTGAGCATATATTGCAAAAAAGCATTTCTGCATAAAACTTCTTAACATTGCTTAGTAACACCTGATGTTATAGATTATCATAGAATACAAGATTAATAGATACACAATTCACTTTAGAAATCCCCTCCACCAATAGTTGTTACTGACATCTGCTTCTATGCCGTATGATATACACAACTTTTTTTCATTTCTAAAAAAATTGATTTCTGTAATGATCTAGATTTCTTTGTCTCCCACTTCACATTTTCTAAAAGGTACTATCCAAGGAAGTCTAAGTAAAATACTTAATGCTGAGAAATAAAGTCAAAAGAAATGGCAGTTGTGTTCTTTTCACGAGACCACAGCTTCTTATAGAACAGGTCTAGGAAATACCAAGAGGATGTTTGCTTGCTTGTCTGACAACCATTTTTGTGATTTTTACTTTGATATGGAGCAGTCATTTCTTGTTTTATAAAAGTATATTCTTGTTGTAAGTTCATGCCATCTTTTGTTTCTTTTATCCATTGGCAGACTTTTGCATCATAAGCCACATTATCCATTAGCTTATATGTTGTCTCATATTAATGATGACTAAGAACGGTACTGGGCCCAGCATAGATACTTCCTTGTGGGATGCTGCTCCAGACCTGTAACCATTTGGAGTGATTATCTCTGATACTGACTCTTATTTGTTTGTAAAAGCACTTCTTTCTCCAAAAACTTCTTATTTCTTTACTAATCAGCTGAGTGGTATTAAATCTCCTTCAGCAATCAAGATACAGCAATCAACTTCACACATGACTAACCTTTTTATTACATTTCAATATAACTCAGCTATTAGAAGGCTGAGTTACACATTAAATTTATTCCACTTTTCCCTTGGTGTCAAATTTACCTCTAATACCTAAAACTTATTTCACTTACTAAAGCTACAATGCTATGGCAAGAAGAGGTTATACTTACCAGTGAGCTACGTGTCCATCCACGATGACGCCCAGCCTGCAAATGTCACCTTGGCCAGCCTTTTATGTGGCTCACTTGGGATGATGTAGGTATAGCAATGCAAAATAATAATAGTAATGGTAATGATAACAATGAATAGAAAGATAGTTTAGTAGATAAATAGAGAAAATAATAATAGTCAAGATAGTAATAAAAATGGGATAACTTTCCACACTAGGTGTATCACTACACCTACCAAATTATCATCCATGTATTTCTTTCCATTATTTGGTTGTTAGGAAGAGAGAGAGAGAGATTCTCGAGTTGGGTGTAATATTACGGTATGTGTTACATAGTATGTACTATTAATAGTAATAATTCAAGTAATAAAATCAATGATACTGATCCCTTCAAAGAAAAGGACAGAGAAAAAAAAATAATAAAAACTGTGATGCAGAAATTAATGAACCTGAAGACTTTCACAACTGAAACATACAAATATACAATTCACTTCAAATTCCAAGACTTTCCGTGGCCAGGCAGGAAAGTATAGGTGTGCAGTGTTGCCAACATTTGCATGCATGGCTTATTTGGGTGTTTTTTTTCCCCTCACGATTCTCTCCATCAGTAGAATGTTATTTTCATGCATCCTCTTCATCTGCAAATTAACTCTTTCACTGTTATTTTTTTCATCTTTCCCTAATCACTCTAGGACATCTTTACTTGTTTAAGTTATCTAAAATCTTTAAACTAAGTAGAAATTGCAAACATATTATTTTTCAAGCCTGCCTTTCTCACATGCTAATAAAGGTCTCATGCATGGCTATTAACTTTCTTAATCATCTCATATTGCAGTGAAAGAGTTAAATCAATCTCTGAAGTGTGACATCATTAGTAAATTTCAATCTTTCACCTCAACTTTTCATATTTTTCTCATAATTGTAACCTCCTCTACTGTCACATTTTAAACTTATTCTTCCTTTACTGACACCATATTTCTTCATCCACCATTCACCTCTATCCCACCTCCTACCAGTCACACTTCACTGTAATACTTTTTCTTATGCATTTTCTTTATTTCACTTGACTTTTGATATCATAATTTGCTTATGCCTAACTAACCCATTTAAAAACTACTAAATCAATAAAAATAAATATATGCATCACACCTGACACTCCAGTAGTATTTGGTAATTATACCTCCAGCTTCCCTTCTCAGTGATATCAGTATTACATTTATGGATATACTAATCATATCCAGCACTACTATTTCACTGTTGCATCTAAACCAAAACATATTGCAAATCATTGTTGTTCCTCTTTTTTTCTTCCTCCTCCAGCAACACGGGGAGTTAGGTGACTAGTAGGAGGAAAAAACATGAAAAACAAAGCAATTGTACAATTCTTACAACCCAACACTACACTCTTGCTGATTTCTTCTGGTGCCATACATTGTACAGCAGTCTACTTCACCACAGTTTGAACACTTATTTCTTTCAACAAGGTAAGTACCCAATACAGTGTTCCACAGAGTTTGTCAGTCATTATTGTAGGTAATACTATCCATTTTGCATGACATCCAGTATTCATGTAGATTCATTTCTGCACTCGGGTTCGTGAGTTTCAATTAATGTTTGTTTGACTTTCTTCATCTCATTCTACTGAACGATTCCCCAGAACTCAGCTTTCAATTATTGGTGGTTTGCAAAATAAACTGCATTTTTTGCTCAACAAAAAGAGGCTTCTTTTAACTTGAACATGATTAACTATTATTACAATACAGAACAAGAAGAAAAAGCACCTGATCCTATAATTCCACTGTGAATAAATGTGGCTTTTTAGAAATCTGGATCTTTCAGTGGAGATCAATTTAAATTTTTGTGCTGCCGTTTCTTTTTCTCCAATACTATTCAAAACAATATATTCCATACAAAAAACAGAACATTCTAGAGACACACTGAGATGAAGTCTGAAAATAACCAAAGAATAGAATATTATTTCTGTTCTTCACTTATACCTTAGTTTTTCAAATAGGACTCCAGAGATATACATATACAAGACAGTTATTACCCTCCTTGAACTCCTGCTACCTCTTAATGTATGTGGTGTATAAAGGATACAAGAATAAAACTGAAGGATGTTAATAAATTCTGATACACAAGGATAAAATTTTTGGAAGAGTACCTCATCTTGATCAGACACTTGAGAATTTCCATGTGGGGAGCATTATGGATCAGAAACAGGCACACTTAGGGGAAATCATCACCTCTAAAATGTTCACCTGACAATTGGCAACTAGGATGTAGAGCAATGAGAAATTGGCCTTACATGTCCATTGGTAAAGTCACTACTTACAACCACAGGTAACATGTGCACACCCACCTCCAGACAAGTTCTTGGACCCCAAGTATTTTAAAATATTACATTCAATAATCACTATTAAATGTTTGATTGTTATTTACTATATAATGTTGCAGATAATAACATATAAAATATTTTAAATTACGTAAATATGAAAATAACCCTTCGTAGGCAATAACTGTATTATACACTATCCAGTGACTACTATTTCCATCTGTAGTTTTAATAATCAGGGTAGTCACCATTATTTTCATCTTTCAAATGAAGACTAAAAGTTAAATATTACTTTTATTAAGCTTGAGCTTAGACACCATCAATATTCCCTCCTAAACAAACACCCAATAATGATTGATACAATTTGTTGCTTAATTACACTTACTGCTTTCCACTTTCTCTTTCTCTTTCTCTCTCTCTCTCTCTCTCTCTCTCTCTCTCTCTCTCTCTCTCTCTCTCTCTCTCTCTCTCTCTCTCTCTCATACACACATACACACAAACCAGCCACTACCAAGCCAACAACTTCCACCGATAGGGTTTCTGGACATGACCACTGTGTTTGTTACTTTCATAAAAATACTGTATTGTGTTTTAATGTTTTAAATGTCCAAAATCAGTTACTATGCATCCTTTAAAGAAAATAAAGCAATAAAAAAATCATAATAATAATATATCATGTAAGAACAATAATTATATTAATAAAAATAATAATAATAATAATAAATCCAACATATGACTCGTACATAAAAGAAAGAATAAAGAAAAACTGTTCAAATATGCAACAACAATTCACAGCAGGCTAAGTAACATAAAATGAAAATGTATAGTATATGTTCCATCTGCAACCAGCAATTTTTCAAAAGCAAATGCAATGACAAAAGATAATAATGATGATAATAATAATAATAATAATGAAAACTGTATTAAAGACAATAATAATAGAATCCCTCTTTATCTTCCGCTACCCTTATAACAAGCCTATATTTCATCAAGTGCTCTATAAGTCCATCACCTCAGCTGTTATCACTTAGAGCATCAAATCGGTTGGCTGTACTAAGTTTAGGGGCTGCATAATCTTCTTGATAGGAACGTGTGGAACCATGCCTCACACTCTCAAAGCCCTCATTGCTGAAACAAAAAAACATTCATTTAAAGATTAATTATAACATTATATTTTTTCAAAAGTGGCAATTAAATTTTTAAAAATTAATGCTTTAAGTTGCAAAGCAGCCAGGAAAATCCACACAGGACTTTTTTTCATGAACTCTACTGCACTGTATTATCCAGTGGTAAAGAACTCCAGGTCTCAGTATGCTTAACACTACTGTATTGCAGATCAGATTTCATCTGTGGCTATAATAATGAAAAACAACTGACTCAATACTATACAAAATAAGAAAAATATCACTTACTTCATTCTTTTCTTTCCCCAAGCACCCATTGGATTGGCTGCCTGAGCATCAGACAAAGATGGGAACGCCATTTCATTGTTGATATCTGGAGCAGTTCGATTACGTCTGGGGGCTAAAAACAAATATCAAATAATTATAACATATATCTATCAATATCATTATAATAATGTATTATGTCTCGCCAACAAAGAGCGAAAATGAACTTCCTAGTATGTAGTAATGGTTAATCTATAGTGGAAAAGAGTGATTCTTGGACATCAGCTGGGGGCGAGTATCACATGTTGATGGAAAGGGAAAAAATGATGAAAATAAGAGTTTAACTATCTGCTAGATAAACATAGAAATAGATGAACAGACATTGTGAAACGTAGATCTGACCCTCTCAAAATGATAGTGACAATCAAATGTGTAAATAGGAGTCAAGCTGTATTCTGAGCCTAACCATACATGAAAACAACTCAACTTACTGGACTTTGGTAATGGTGATGCTGCCATAGAACGCATGTGTGGTGGCACATATGAGGAGCCGATTTGTGAATTTTTATTTTTTTCCTCTGGTTCCACTACAGGAGCAGCCTGAGGAAAAGAAGAATACATTTTATTAACAACTCGGGGGCAATTTTTGTTATGAGTGCAAAGTTTAACAGTGTTTCTAGACACTCACCACAGGTGCTGGTGGTGGTGCTGCTGGCACTTGCTCTGTCTTCCACACTCCATCCTTTTTATCCCCATGGTCTCCCTTTTCTCCATCGTCATCTGCTGAACCTCCCCCGCCTTCTTCTTCATCTTCTATTTGCAACTTTGTGATTTTTAAGTCTGTTAGATCTTTATCCCCCTCATCTTTAAAGTCATTCCATTCTTCTTCTTCTTCCTGTAAATGCATAATAAATACAAATAAATCTTTAATTCAATTACTACTCCATAGGATCACTGACATATGAAAAGCAACTCACTAGACATCACTAATTCAAGTACTTGAGCTGAAGACAGTGAACTTATTTTCTATTGTACACAATTATCATTTTGCACTTTAGAAAGCAGATCATAAATGTTTTGCCTTTAGAAATGAATCATGAGTAGCGAAATATCTAAAAATTACCTTTGAAAAATTAAACGAAAGAAACAAGCATCCATAAATACAACTTGAGGGCAATATATTAAATACAGAAAACATGAATAACTAAAAAATTGTTTGGAAAGATTTTTATATCAATGCACCTGAATATTCTTGAACCAACATGTTATAACATGTTCAAACATAAACCCTTAAATGCATGCAAAAACACATTGCCGCTAGTTGGAAGTAAGGCACCATTCAAGCAACATGGAATCCACCAAAATCAAGACCAGAACAAACATAAACTTTGTGGTGTAACTTGGTTGGGAAAATACGCAAACTATTGACGCTCTGACACAAGCTTATGGTGATAATAATGTCCCAAAGAAGTCAACAATCTACAAATGGATGTCGCTTCAGAAGTGGAGAAACCAAAGTTAAAGATAAGCCTTGCAGTGGTAGGCCAACAATATCAGTTTGTGAGGAAAACATTGATGTTGTTCGTGACTAGATTGAAAAAGACAGACGAATAACCACTAAATTAGTAGCAGATACACTCAACATCTTTGTGGGTTCTGCACACATAATTCTTCTGGAGAATTTGGGGCTAAGCAAGCTTTCTGCTATATGGGTACCTAGGCTGTTGCACTCAGATCAGCAGCACAAAAGGGCAGATCTTTCAATGAAAATTTTGAACAAGTGGGATGGGGACCCTGAAACTTTTCTGCAAAGAATTGTGACGGGATGAAACATGGCTGTGCCAGTATGATCCCGAGGACAAAATCAAAGCAAAGCAGTCAAAGCAAAATCTTAGTGTTCAAGAGAAAAGTCAGTGCTACTATCTTCTGGGATGCAGACGTGATTTTGCTAGTTGACTTCCTGGAGAACAAGAGGACAATTACATCTGCTTATTATCAAGGTGTTTTGAAAAAAACTGTCCAAAAAAATCTGAGAATCTGGAAAGCATGACAATGCACAAGCTCACAGTGCTGAACAAACAAGAGCTGTGCTACATGAACCTTGATGGGAAATCATCAGACATCCCCCTTACAGCCCTGATTTAGCCCCATCCGATTTTTGTTTCCAAAGTTGAAAAAAAATATTGAAGCCCCCTCATATATATTATATTGAAATCCATGTCTGTAAAATAAGATAAGATAAAACCCTAGAAACTTCTGCAGTACTCTGGACATCATCCTGCTTATTTGACTTCCACAAACCTGCTTGACTCACCTGGTTAGTTATTCCTTATTACTATGGTTGGGCATTCAGGAAAGTAATAGGTAAAAGAAATATCAAGGAAATAGCCTAATTCTGCAGGTACGCCAATCTATAAAGGCAAGAAATTACAAGAGGTTAATTGGAAGAAAAGGCAAGACAAGAGGCTCGCGATAAAGAGGAAAAAAATAGTCACCTTTTGGGGCTTTTCTTCCTCGACCGGGTATTCTTCCGTCGCACTTTCTTCTTGTGGCTGCTTCTTCACCAGGGCTTCCACCTTGGCTTTAACACCCTGCTGCTGCTGTTGCTCCAGCTTCTTCTCGGTCTCCTCTAGACGGCGGGCTATCTCGTCGGTAGTAGTAAACTTCCTGCCTTTTACTTTCTTTCTATCCTTTCGAGCGAAGAAACTGTCGAGGTCAGCCATGGCGACAGAGCAGATGAAGAGATATTCAGGTCGACTCGAACCAGGGCCAGCACACACCAGATGGGGGAAACAAGAAATCACATGGACCTAAACATCACCATAAGGTCATAAGGGACACAAACCACGGTGGAATGAGATCGGAACGTATTGCACGGGGGAGGCGCCAGGGAGCGTTGGAGTGGCGCGATCCGTCCTTTATCATATCAGGTCCCACTTACGGTTTCTCCACCCGAAAATTTGGCTTCATGTGTTTTACTTCCCTTTATATTAATTGTTACAGAAAACGGGACAGTAACTTTATGGAGGAACAATAGAAACAATATATTTAGTGAAATTCTCTCTCTCTCTCTCTCTCTCTCTCTCTCTCTCTCTCTCTCTCTCTCTCTCTCTCTCTCTCTCTCATACGACTAATGTCACTACAAAAATGGTTATCCGAGGTAACAAATTCATTCGGAAAGGAGATAGCTGATACAAGGCGTTCCCACTTAATCTCTCTCTCTCTCTCTCTCTCTCTCTCTCTCTCTCTCTCTCTCTCTCTCTCTCTCTCTCTCTCTCTCTCTCTCTCTCTCTCTCAAAGGATATTCATATTAACTTTATAAGGGGTCTATGGGAAGACAAATCACCTATCAGCCCCAACTGCTGATATATCGTTGTTCTGCCATACAGAACCCTATCTTTTTTCCTGGCTTGTTAATGACATTAGATGTGGGCAAAACTCCAACAGAGACTACTAAAGCTGAGTCCTACTCACAAATTATGTGTAGTTCCCACTATTTGTTCTGCAAAAGGCAGTAGACACCTGCCGAAACTATCATTTATTCCTAACGAGGTCTTACAGCCTTATTGACCAGTTCAGGGGATGTCGAAAAAAGTCGGAAAAAAAAGATATATAGTATAGATATATATATATATATAATATATATATATGATATATATATATATATATATATATCTGTGGTGTGTGTGTGTGGTGTGTGTGTGTGTGTGTGTGTGTGTGTGTGTGTGTGTGTGTGTGTGATGTGTGTGTGTGTGTGTGTGTGTGTGTGTGTGTGTGTGTGTGTGTGTGTGTGTATGATTGATTGGGTATGATTGATTGGGTATGATTAAATTATTTACATTAGGAAGGGTCTATGGAGGTTAGAAAACTGATGGCCAAAGTCTCCACTAAGCAGGAGTTAAGAATACGAATATTCGAATACCAGACCATGAGCAGTTGTCACTGCACTATTATAGTTTTTCTATATTCATCTCTGGGTGCATACAACCGGCTTCTGCTTATTCCGAGAGAAATACACATACTTGATAATTTTTGAAATTGCATAAAATAATAAAGCAAAAGATCTAGCAAAAACAAGGAGAAATCAGTAGCGAACCACACTTATTAGCGCCGATGAAATGATGGTAAATAACTGTTGGGTGATCACCGGATGGCTTCGCGGTATGCACGAGTGCTACAAAGCTTTCCAAAAGGATATTCTCTTGCATTTGCCTATGGTTCAGGAGTGTTCAAGCAAATTGGCCATCATAATGTCAGAGTGAGTAGAATGCTAAATCCACTGCGCTTCATTGTTTGAATTTTATTATGTATCTAGATGATCCTAATTTGCACCAACCGGCATGCTGGATGATAGTGTGCCTCCCTTGGTTCATTCCTGCCAGGCCACAGATTGAGGCGTCACAGCTAATACAGATGTGGTTAAGGAAAAAGACACAGTAAGAAAATAGAAAAGGTAATTTACATGAGGTCCTTCCTTTGCCAAATACGATTGTGTTTCCTTAGACTTTTAAAGAAAATGGGAAATTTGGTCTTTTTTTTTCTCTCTCTAACTAACTTAACTTGACGTAACTTAATACTTATCTAACTGTCATGCAATGTGTCAATTTTCATAACCATAAACAAGTCAATGATAGCTGGTCCTGCAAAAAATAAATCTTTAGGTACAGTGAGTATACTACCACAACATGTATATAGCTGTCTCTCATGGGTTACAGAGAAGGACAAGTAGTATACATTATTCCTGGAATATAGAGCACAAAAAGATGTGGGAAAGTTTTTCTGACAGAATAGACAGTAAACAGTAAGTGGGATTTATTAACTTATGAGGTTGTGTGGAGAACAGTGTAGGGAACAGTTATAGTTTTAAAGATGAATATGACAAATTGGCTTTAAAAGACTCTATCCTATAAAACTACTATCTCGATAAAAATAAATAAAGAATACACCTTCAGACAAGAAAAGAAATATGAGTTGTACTCTCTCTCTCTCTCTCTCTCTCTCTCTCTCTCTCTCTCTCTCTCTCTCTCTCTCTCTCTCTCTCTCTCTCTCCTTGGGGCTGGGTGGCATAGTTGGTTAAGGCAGCTCATCTTGGGCCTCTGGTGCTGGCGGCCTGGGTTCAAATCCTCGTCCAGTGGGAAATGTAACGCTCTCCCGTTAACCTTCGTGGTGCCATATGACCTAAGCTGTTGCAGCACCTAATGGAATCATTTTCATTCTCTCTCTCTCTCTCTCTCTCTCTCTCTGAATATATAAGGAGGGTTAGTGTTATCTTCACCAAAATGCCTTGCATCCCTCATAGCATCTTATGTGAGGCTTTGATGTGGCAAGGGAGAGAGGATGGATGGCTTGGGTATTACTTATCTTCACACTTGAGCAATGGGAATGATAATGAAAGAGTGCTTTATAAAAGTGTTTGTATAATTGACCTTTGATTTTAGAGGAGAATTCTTTTATTTTTTTTTTTGTGCAATATATGATGTAAAAGATGCCCTTCAAAATATATCACTCAATAAATATAATGTTTTTTTTTAAGGTTCAGTTTTCCTTGCTTTACAGTAACAGTGTTGGGAAGCTGATATAGAGAGTCAAGATCACCAATGAACATTGATTTTATCAACAAAAATGAAAGGATGATCCTCATGTGTTTATGCTGTAACTTGAGCAAGATGCTGAATTGACCAAATTTAATGAAACCTTATTGAGTTCAGATTTGCATCCTTTGTACAATATGGTATGTGGCATTCTGTGATTTTGTATGCGAACTAAAGAGTTCAATGTTACTTGTGTATTTTTAGATATTGAATGATGATGAAAAACTTGATTTGTCATTTAGTACATACTAAATTAATAAAAAAGCAATATACTGCATGAATGTCTGTATAGGAGATGGTTTAGGAAATCTAGCTAAGTCTGACTTGCTATTACCATGTGTTTAGAGCTGTTACTCATATTAAGATATTTTCATGGTTTGTATAAAATATAGTTATATATTTTTTCATATCTTATTGAAGCATTTAATTTTGTAAATCTCAATTTCATGAACACCTTTGTTTTCACATGTGAAATATGGTGGAATTACCATGTATGTAGTACTTGCAAAATTGCTTTAGAATTCAATAATGGTTGCAAAAAATAATAGTCCTGTGTAATTTTCCAACTTCCTAGATCCATACAATTTACTTGGTTGAGTTGTAGATGAATGATATAGTAATAACTCTCTGAAGTGAGAAAATATACCGGATATTTCAAAAGTCTCATGTTTAACAGGCTTTCAGGAGTCCATTTCGATCCCCTCGGCCTTCACGTGATAACTCTCTTGATACAACAAGAGCCTCAACTCCAGGACAGAGTGATGCAAATAAAACTGAGAATACAGCAGGGTGTACACCTCAAAAAGACACTGAAGGAGATATGGTGAAGCACATGAGAATGGAGACCCCTCAGAAATCATTGTTGAAGAGACGCCTCTCGAGTAACACTACTCCCCAGAGGACCGGCAGTAGCCTTCATGATTTACAAAGGAGATCTTTCTCACAACAGTTTAATTCTCCATTTCGAAGCCCAGTTACCAAATCACCTCAGCAACAGTCACAGACACCTGAAGACCAGTTAGCTAATCTCATTAAGCAAGAGGCTGACCTTGACAAAGAAATTGCAACTCTTAAGGAAAGTGGTTTTCAAGTTGAAGAGTTGCAGGGCCACATACAGAATCTTCACAGGTATAATGAAATCAAGGATGCGGCTCAGCTGGTTCTAGGTCGCCTTGCAGAGCTGGAGCAAGTGACTGTGAAAGAAATGCACAAAAAATACAATGTACCTGTTATTGATTAAGAATGTGTATGTTTGAGTGATTTCAATGATTTAATGGTGATACTATTATGTGTAATGCAGAAATTTACTATTGAACCATTCATACTTACTGCAAATCTCATGTATCTTGGACTACTTTATGAGTCATAGGTTACAAGCCCATACCTCCTTCTTACCAGCAACAAGCCTTTCTTAACCAACTTAACTCTCTCTCTCTCTCTCTCTCTCTCTCTCTCTCTCTCTCTCATCAAAAGAAGCAATTTTTTCATCATTTAAGTTTTTTTTTCCATTATGGTAAGAATCTTAATTAAGAAATTTAGTTATAGAAAAATTTGATGATGAGCTGTGATGACATAGTATTTTCTATTGGCTGTTGTATTGTTGGTCATGAGTGGTGTTCTTCATTATGATTGTATCATTAGCGAACTCATGAGATCAATTAGGAGAATAAGAGTGTTTGGACTAAAGTGATGGATACAGATATTAATTTGAGTCATTGTCTGGTATCCCTCACCAGCGCTGCATGCATCACTTGGTCCCTTTGTTAGCTATTGTCCACAAACTGGCGTTGAATCAGGTACACATCCCTTCATGCTTAAGATATGTACAGGATTGTGGATTAAGGAAATATTTCTCACTGGTTTCTTGGCATTTTGTAAAAATGTTTAATGGATATGCCTTATTTTTCTTCAGTATTTTTCTTTTTGGATGTTGTAAACATGTATTACACATACATTTTCAATATAGGAGTGAAATATGTTAGTGATGAGGACAGGTGTTAATTTTGGAATGCTAGCTTGTTGATTGCCATGTTAAAGAGGATCTCAGATTTATCCTCATCTGTATGTTATCAAGTAGTCATTGTTTTCATGATATCAGTATGGATCAATTTTTGTAGGAGTTTGTCTTACTATTCGGTTGTCTCTTATCTAGGATTGCCTGAGTGTATTGGTGCACAGAGTCTGTACACCATGAATGCATGCATTCTGTGCAGGTTGGATGCTAGTATTTGCTGCATATCTTCATTGAGAGTGGAAGATTGCCTTTTTCATGAGAAAATTAGTTACTTGAATTCACTAATTTTTTGGAGAAAACTCATTTTGTTGAACATAAAGCAATTTACTTTTTCAATACACTTTTCCATTATTCTGTGTTTTAATTGAGTATTGAAGACAAGAACCACATGAATTACCATGGATTTTCCTATGATGCAGGAGATGGGAGGATGATATTGTTTAAAAACTGTTCTTCATTTTTCTTTTTATGTATGATTAAGTAATAGTTCCTTAATAATGCAGTCAATAGTTACTTGGCCTCTTTAGAAACAAGATTTGTAATTTTCTGTGTTTGTGTATCACAATATTCCACATAGATCTCTGTTATTCTTCTACTGTTATTGTTTGGTATTATTATTATTATTATTATTATTATTATTATTATTATTATTATTATTATTATTATTATTGTTATTATTACTATTTTTATTATTATTATTACTATTATTACATTATTACTATTATTATTATTTTATTATTATTATTATTATTATTATTATTATTATTATTATTATTATTATTATTATTATTATTACTATTATTATTATTATTATTATTATTATTATTATTATTATTATTATTATTTATACATTTACCCAAAAAGTTTAAATATGTATTGAAACACATCCTTGTCAATCTTGTTATGTATTGTGAAAGTTAGAGAAAGCTTGAGTGATATGGTGAGGTATTCCAGAATGGCAGCTTGTACTGGTATATATAACTGGTATGTAAGTGTAGCATGCAGACTTAAGTTGTCTTGTTTCTACATGTACTTATATATATATATATATATATATATATATATATATAGATATATATCTATATATATATATATATATATATATATATATATATATATATATATATATATATATATATTGCTGCTTAACTTTGTTGTAATCTCTTCAGTGTTGTTTAGCTATGCCATTTCTGTTTCCTGACGTTTCCAAAAACTTGTTCTTTTTACTGTTGTGAAAGTAATTTTTTTCATCCCTGGAACACTTTGTTTTCTTTATTGGTATGTGTGTCCTCTTGCTCTCCTATTGTCCCACTATCTATGTCCACGGTCTTTATGTGGGTCAAGTTTTCTTCTCTGCTTTCCTGGAATTTGAGGAATTGCTGTATCTGTAGTATGCATGCTTGAAAAACAAAACAAAACTGTAGCTTTCATGTCTGGTTTAGGTAGTTTCATGTACTTCTCATTTTCCTAAAAAAAAAGAAAATGAAATCACATTCTTCTTTAGGCTACTTCCTATGTTCTCACAACGTAAAAATGTTAGTTGTACTATTCTCTCTTACATTATGTTAACAGATGAGTGAAATCTTTGTTAATTTTCTTGCAATTGTAGTGTGAAAATATACAGTTGATACTGTATTTTAAGATTGATAAAGTAACTGAAAATTGTACAACGTGCACATACATGTAAGTAATGTGATAAGAATAGTATGATTATTGAAATAAGTACCTAAAATTGTTGTTTAATTGAAGAATTTATGATAGTTATGATCAGCAGAGGCTTTAAATGATAAATTCTCCACAGGATAACATGATGGACTTTATTGTGGCAGTGCGGGATCCACAAGCATGGCACCAAGTGAACATGGCACAAAACCCCAAGCATTATTCATCCTTGAGATTAGGAGGACCTCACTTCATCAGCAGAATTCAGGAGAACTGGGGAGCCAAGATATACTTCAACACCCTGATTCCAACACATGAAGGGGTGAGACAACATTTCATCATACTATACTATACCAAACATTCATCAGTTGCTACATTTCACTGCCACATTTGTACATATTGGGTAAAAAAATGTTTGTGTTTATTATTCACTATGGTGTTTTAACTCATAATACATTGTTCTCATATCCTATGACCACAGATGATGAAGTATGGGGTAATATCACACTCCAGCTTGGTGGCTGACTTGTTGGATTGGGACACACTCTATGTTGCTGGTCGTTTACACAAACCAGTGCTCATGTTACATAAAGGTTGGTATAATGCATCTATTTTAAAACTACATTATACAAATGATGTATGTACCTGTATACATTATCTTTATTGTACCTAATATGTATTCTTGCTTACAGAAACAGTGAAGTTTTTTTTATAATTTGGTGACCAAAATGGGAACTTAGTAAGTAAAGGTAAAGTGGGGGGCTTACGCTGTATCAGCGCGTGGCTGCGGGCGCTCATCTCCCGTCTCCTTGGCCTTTGAGCCTGTGGTGGAATAGTCCCTTACCCCGGGACATGGGGCCAGCATGAAATCCGGGTTTCCACAGTTTACCTTCCCTAGGTTGCCCTAGGTACCCATTTATCGACCAGTGAAGGATGAAAACCTGGGTGGGGTCCGCGCCGTCCTCGTCCGGGATCGAACTCGGGCCCACGGATTCGTAGCCAGACACGCTAGCCACTGCACCGTGGCGGCGCCTAACTTAGTAGATTGAGATAATTAAACTGGAAAAAAATTAATCTGAACCACAGTACACATAGTTGCTTTAACTCAGCCCTGTATGTACACTTCTAATTGAAGATATTTTAGAATTTAGATAAAGTAATGAAGTAATGATTTCTGGTAAATGGTTTTGTATTGAAATAATGTTTCAGCAGCTGAGGATGAGGAACTCCACCATGCCCTTAAGCTGAATCTGTACTTTGCTGTACACACTGCCCTCCTACTGCTCCCAGAGCTCTTCAGTGAAGAGCAACTCTATATGACTCTGGCAGGACTTTCATATGCAGGTGAAGTGGAGTGCTAATAATACTGTACATAAATATATGTATATCAGAAATAGATTTCAGCCTGCAATGATCAGAGCTTGCACAATGACTAGCTTATTCACTGCTTCAAGGTATAGTAAGTAGTTTTCCATTGAAGGAATGTGTCAAAGAATTTTTTGGGCATAATATATTTCAAAGGAATGTTATAAAACTAGCCTCCAGCAATGCACCAATGATTGTTACATAATTATACAAATTTTTGTAGGAGACTTTCGAATGTATGTTGGCGAAGACCAAAATAAAGTGAGGAACATAGTTGTGGCACAAATGCGGGAATTTCGCACCCTCTATATGCCAGTCCTAAAAGAACTAGAGGAGTACGTAATTGTGGACACACTGCAGGGGATGGGAGAGCAAGACACATCCCCACCAGCAAGGCTGTACCACCTCTCTATGCTGCCCAAACGACTGCAGGTTAGCTTAGTGCTCATTCTAAGTCTGTTGCTAGTGTTGGAAAGGAGCAACTTAATAGCATCATGAACTAGGTTCAAAAATTTCTAGTTTCCTAATTTGTAGTTCAAATTCCTTGTTGATTCTCAGTAACTGATTACTACATTTTGTCATTCTTTAATGTTTTTGAGTAAATGTTTGTGCTCCCATAATATGAATTAAATATCATTGTGTTTTTTAATATATGTTGGCCTGAAAACTCTCTTTATGTGAATATATATGTGATCATATGCATGTTTTACTTCATACATCTGCTGTACTTTTAAAGATTAAAAGAGAAAATAGTATGTAAGCAGAATCAGGTTTCTGATATGGCTTACTTTATATTTACTGTTATATACTATCACCTTGACAGCAACAAATACTGTTGTTGTATTGAACAGTGTGGTGTAATGTACTTGCTTTCCTTGTTGCAGCTCATGCTTATTAGAGAGTTGAACAAGGACGGCAGAAGTAGGGACCTTGAAGATGTTCTCAGGGCAGCTGCTCATGACACAGATGTAGAAGATGTCATCCATAAAGGTAAACCAATAATTAATTATAACTCTTGATAAGAAAAAGAAATATTGAATAAAATGAAGGATGTAATTGATAGTGAAGGATTGTAGAATGTTTTTAACTTGTGTGAATTAGAAAGAGTAGTTACTATAAGGAGTGAAAAATTTATCTTTGCATATAGCAGATGTGTTTCAGTATGATGTAGGTTGGGGTGTAGTCTCCTTTCTGTTTACAATTTGTAACCCATTTTATGAGTTGACCCGTGGTAAAGGTGTGTGATGTCCTTTTAAATGTTGAATGTTTGTACAGAAGGTGCTGTAAGGGAGATGAATGTGGGAGGAAGATTTTCAGTTTGAAGAATGATGATGGTAGAGTGAAATCTGAATCAGCTGCTGTTTGTAGGTCACACTACATTACTAATAGCCAACTTAGTGAATAGATTGAGACTCCTGGTAAAAAGTAGAACAGTGTAGGGAATCAGGAAATTGAGGGTGAATAAGACTTAGGGTAAACTAGTGAAATATGCGAGAGTGGCACATGGTAAAATGGTGAGTCTAAACAAATGTGTAGAGTGGGTGCTAGGGAAACACAAGCTGATACATTACATACTTTGCATTAACTTGTGTTTGCCTATCACCCACTACACTTAACATTGTAAGCTACTTGAGATTAACTGCTTTGAATATGAAGGATGAAGGAAGTAAGAATAGAGGAATAGTTGTAAAGATATTTAGAATTAAATGAACATGAAGGGTGTGAGGAGGAATAACTAGAGTCTTTGAATAATGTATTCTTTACAATAAGTACAGTACTGTTCTATGAGGGAATAGGGCTAAAATATTGAACAGAAAGACAGCAGGGATAAAATGTCAATAGACTTATAATTATCCTTCCCTGGTTTCTCTTCAACAGGTATTCAAGATATTGTGAAAATTTCCAGTTTGACTCAGAGCATCAAAGGCATACTGACTGCAGGAGCTACCAAGTCCGTCCGGTACTCTTGGTCCAAGGTGAAGAAAATGTGGAAGAGCTTGCAGAGATAATGGCATTCTTGAATTATTTATGAGTAAGCTTTTTTCTAATCTGTAAATTAAATGCACTGTTGTGACAGATCAAGCAACCAAAGGCCGAGTGTGGGAAGATGCTGTATCGATATAAGGAAAATTAGCTAAAAGAAGAAGACCCACAGTTGATTGATATGTACAGTATTTCTGTAGGGCTGCTTGGAGCCCAAGTATCTACATGTAGGGTAGAAGCTCTTAGTATTTTCATCTACAGCTCACTCCTAGAGACACATTTCCAGAGGAATTGTCTTTATCTCCATTAAAATGCCTCTAGAAATCTTAGCATTGCATTTATTATAAGATTTGCTCATTTGCCTTCAAAAAGCTGAAGAAAAGAGAGGAAATCTCCAAGACCAAATATTCACATCAACCTCTCCCGAATTTGAATTATGAACTTCAAAATTCATCAAAATATCTTACAGGAATTCAACAAGGAAATATATCAAAAATATTATTCTTAAAAATTACTGTGTTGTTAACATTGTATATATTTATATATTTTGAACATTTTACAAGCTCAATGTCTTTTTTCTAACCACTTCATTTTGTAAGAGACCTCTTACCATGGAGCCAGAGGTTCATTCACACCACTTACTGAACTGGTGGCAAGTGTTGTAAGGTCTCTTCACTGGAAGTTTAAATGTGAGGTTAGAATAATAAGACCTATCCCACATGTTACAGTAACAGTTGTGGTACAACTATAACTAAATTATAATAAGTAATACTGTATTTGATAAAAGAAAACTTGCTTCAGGGAATCAAAGAACTAAAAGTGATCTGTGCTGCTCCTGATAATGCAATCATTGTATCTTAAAGTCTATGGTACTGCTGTGTAATTCTAATCACTGATTAAGAACAGATTAACATTAAATATTATCTTGTAATAATAAAGTTTTCTATAGTTATTCACAAATATCACTGATTGAAAACTGGAAATGTAATAGTGTGTATTTGTTGCTGATTTTCTTTTAGTGAAGATGGTGTTTTTTTTGTACTATTAATACTTTTGTGCTGACAGAAGAATAAGTCAGTAGCATGTGTATGTAATCAGTATCTTGTCTACATATGGTCAGTCATCAATGAAAAAATGAACAGCAGGAATAAAAATCATAAATCTTCACAAAAAGAAATATTTGTTTTCAAAGAGACAATTTATTATTAGATATGTAATATTACATTATTGGATTTCAGTTAAATATGTTCCATAGGGATACACTGTTATCAGAGGAACCGGCAGCTAATATGAACCCTCCCCCTAACTCTTCTATATTATCTTTTGAATAAGCAATACATTCTACAGTCTTTTTGTGGTATATCAACACTGCTAATGGCTTACATTTTTTACTGGAAAAGAAGCGAATGCGTGAATCCCATCCTCCTGTAACGAACAGCTTTCCATCAGGACGTATGACACAAGAAGAAACACCAGCATTTATGATAGAGAGTTCCTTCACTATGGAGATGTTAAAATTGTTCTCAATACTGAAGACGTATATTTTTTCAGCTGCAGTGCCAATAATGCCTGTCTGAGAGGACTCATCATAAGTGAAGCACATTGGGTTTTGGGTGACTTGGTGCTGAGTGAAGATCTTTGAGTTAGCCCAGTCCCACAGAGCAATATGTCCACTCTCATACAAAACACCTAGAGTAATGACATCTTGAACTTTCATCCATTTTGGTTGCATCATGCTACCATAAGCCTTAACATCTGGAGGTATTAAACTACCAATTTTGAAGTTTTTATCAATATCCCAGACAGTCACTCCCTCCTGTGATGGGCCAGGAAGTGACAGCAATCTTGTGTGACTGTTTACTTGTATTATGTCTGAAGAACTGAATCCAAGATAATCCACCACAGGATATGTTGATACAGCAGCAGGGGAAGAGGAATGGAGATCCCATCCCTTTACACTATCGGATCTCCCAAGAGACCACAGCATGCCAGGAGATTCACTATAGAGCCAGTGGATGGATGAACCTGCATGGGCTTCCCATTCAGCTGTCTTGCATTTTGTCTGTTAGAAGATAAATGTGCATTGTTCATCCATTGTTGGATGGCAGTAGGAAATAATTTTACACATGTATGCACAGTTTTACATGTTCTATATTGAAAACTGAGATAGTCATATACATACTTAAAGTTGTTAAATAAAACAAACCTTAAGGTTCCAAAGAAGAATTCTGCCTTCTTGTGTTCCAGCTGCTATGTACTCTTCTCTTTGTCCTTCTGTTGCATCTATATTGAGAAAGGTCACGACTGTGACTGGTGATTGTGCTCCCCGTAATACAAACACAGGATCTGGGGCAGGTCCACCCATGTTACTGTAAAGGGAAATGGAAGTTGGCAAGAGAGGTTCAGGTAGCAAAGCAAACAGCAGGTGTAATTAGGCAGGGAAGTGGTAGACAAAACACACTTCATTTACTTTGTGAAGTAGAACTTCAACTTCACTTTGTGGTAACTATCTTGTATAACTGTACAGTAACAATTCCACTCACAAAGAGGAAGGATAGCACATCTCATAGTGCCATAACAAGTGGTGTGCTGCACATGGGAAGTATGTATACAGAAGGCAGCCACTCATGTATCTATGATGTCATGTTTGAAGTGGGAATTACTTCATGCAGTCATCTTGTATATAGGTAACCATATGCTATAGTACTACTGGTGTGAGGATATTATGGTATTAAGAATATAAAATTGTTCTTTCTTCAGTTTTATTTTTGAAATATGCTAAAATAAGCTCTAAAACATATTCAATTGAGAAAATATGACCATATACTAAATCTATTTTTACACATTGTTCATACATTCTTCCATTTTCCTGTCAACATAGTTATATTTTGTACTATAAAAATATCAAGGAAGTAATGTGGGGATGGCCAAGGTTTAAAAAAGATAATTAGCTTGTAATTACTTCTTTGTAAATAGAGGCACTGCTACATGATTTATTAAATGTGCAAATGCTGCCCTGCAACAAGACTGCACCACTCTCCACTCACCTGCAGCTGGCCAACTGGCCATCCACAACAATGAGGAACTTAACAAGCTCCTTTCTGGAGTCACCACTGCACAAGATAGCATGCTGCCTTAATTCATACTATAGACAAACAAAAGATATGACTCAGACCTGTGCTGGATCTTCACTACTATCTGCCACAAGAACCTCCCTGTTCTCATATGTCCAGAAGCCATTCAAGTCAATAAGGATGCTGATGACAACATCACCCTGGCCACAGGTAATAAGGTCCTGCAGTGTAATTTTAAATGGATCTGCTGGTTTTACCATGTCAAATATTTCATCTTTAACATCCTCAAAATTAACCGGCTCCTGATTGTGTTGCCGCACCTGCTCCTGAATGGATCGGAAGAAGTAGTTCAGGGTAAACACATTCAAGTAACCCTGAGCATCAATGTCAAGAATTTTAAAGAAGTAATGCAGTGACTGGGGATCTTTCTGGTTCTCCAGTGCCAGGACAAAGTCAAGATAGGTCTTGTAGTCCATCTCCCCGTCATATGTCAGACACTCCTGGAACACCCGGTCAATGAACACAGGAGTCAGGGTTCCCATACCATAACGGGAAAGTTCCTGTTTAGAAAGCATACCATTGTGATCCTTGTCTAAGTTCAAGTAAACACCATAGACTCGAAGGGCTGAGGGTGCCGAAAACCAGTTATTCTGTTGCTGATCTTTGGGCAATTCTTCATCACGCAGTTCTAATAGGTCGTCCAGAAAGCTGCATGCTAATATATCCTGAATCTTTATTTGTCCAGTATGTAAAGGATCTAAGAAGAAGAAAAATTTCCTAACAGCAGTGCACACATAGAAAGAATGAAAAGACTTCTCTAGTCCATCCAATTGAGGTAATGTTGGGATTAAATCTAGGATGTAGTTTTCCAAGTCTGATTCTCTAAGGTAACCCTGACCAGTGACATCATAAAGGGATAGTCCAATCCTGGTCTGATGAAGCCACACCTTCCTCATGACATAGTTGAAGAAATTCATGATAGATATGCGTCCGTATGAATCACTTTGAAGCAACTTACAAAAGGTTGAAGGTTTAAAGTACTGCTTACACTTGGGCCCTGCTTGGTCAGCTACCTTTAAGAAGTCCTCATAATTAATCAACTGTTCCTCTCCACCATCTTCTGTTACTGACTGATGTTTATCTAATAACATCCAAAGGTTCTTCAGTTCATCATTATCTAAAAGTTCTCTGCTTCGTCTCTGAAGGAACACTGCCCGGGACTCTTCACGTAACTTCTGCAGCAGATGGTCATCCTCAGGAGGGAGTTTGTGGTAAAACTTTGGAATGACAGAGAAGGTCTTATCATTACTAGTTCCTAAGCTCTTGCTGGCAGCTTTCCATTCACAGTAATACTTCTCAAACATTTTGTCTTGATCATCACTTTCTGATTCCTCGGTGGAATTTTCGTTCTTCTTGAGTTCCTCCTTTTTTCTTAAATGGCTTTGAAGCAGTGACTTCAAATCCATCTCCAGGATAGTCTATGAATTTAGAGTTGTAAAAAGTCCACTTGAATCTGCAAAGATGAGATGTCATCTTATATGTCTGCTCTATAATAAAGGAGTGAGGAGACTCTATTTACAGGGTGGGTGGAAAGTAAATCCCTAATTCATATTGTTAAAAACACTTTCAATAATAATTTCTTAACAATATGATTCAGAGAGTTAATATTCTATTCACCCATGAGAGAGAGAGAGAGAGAGAGAGGGGGGGGAACCTTATGCATGGCAGTCCCTGTAACTTCAATGTATTATTCTCATCTACTAATTTATCCTATGTTCTTTCAAAGCTCTGTCATAACTCATCACTAAGCCTGTTACTGAGTGTATGTCATTCACCCACTAGTCTGAGTTTTTTGTCAGTCTGAATAGTCAGTTCTACATTTGTGTTGCAGTGTTGCCATGCTGGCTGAGAAATGAGGATACTGCCATTCTTGCTGGGATAGTGTTTCAGCATGGTGTCCCACTAACAGCTCTTCAACACTGACACACTAATACACAGGTATGAATGTTAACATAAATATGCTCAGAATTTTACTCAACTCAACATTTACAGTTAACTTATACACATTTATGTTTGGCCTTCACACGCATAAAAGTTTATTTAATTAGGAACGTACACAATTTACATTGATAGGGTGAGCTCCTCTCTCCACAGATGACAAATGTTTACTGAGTGATATGGTGTTGTGAGCCGGGGATGGCGTCAGCATCATGTTCACAACAGCACTTCATTGTAAACATGACGCCGAGGCATATGTGACTCACCACACCATGTCACTCAGTAAACATTTTTCATCTGTGGAGAGAGGAGCTCACCCTATCCATGAACCAGTAAATTGTGTACATTACTATTTGAATATATATGTATGTGTGTGTGTGTATATATAAATTGTTCAATTTATGTTGTTTTTGTTGTCTGCGACTTCAAGAACGCATCTCTCGCATCAATCAAGATGTACCAGTTTATATACACTGGGCTATTGGTGGTTCAGATAATTCCTTATAGAGTGGGCAGCATTAAATTGCAAGCATGTTTATGTATAGCCTGACTCTTGTGCATCATTTTACCACCACCTAATTATCACCAGACTAACCCAATGAATGTTAGTGATCTGTGACGGCTTTGACCAGTGGAATGGATTGTATTCTGGATCATGCAGTGTTGATATTATTGAGTGGAGAGGATAATGGATGATTTACAGATTATGATGCACCACTATCATCATCATATTCAGACGATGATAAAGTTTATAGGTCTCATAAAAGAGAGAATGAAAGTAACACTGAATTTTCTGCTAATAAATTCCAGCGCCTGTGGAAAAAAATTTTCATCTTTTGTTCTGATGGTGTGCGGGTTAAGAAACAATGTCACCAGACTCTACTAACTTTGCTGTTTCAACCAGTAGGCTACTCCTCACCTACTGGACATGTAACCTAACAGAGAGGGCTTCGATCCCCATGCCAATCCCCCAGCAGGGTATAACTAACCTTTGTAACCTATGGGCGGAGGAGGAGGAGGATTCGCCCACCAGGGAGACACCCATTAAGTAGCAAAACTTACTATCAGTGTAAAATATGGTTAGAAGGGTAGTAGGGGCTCTAGTCACGCACGGTGCATTGGTTCAAACAGCAATACAGCAGCACACCACACTCCTTCATGATAATTACCTGCAGAATGATGATCAAGATATTGTCACAGATCTTGCAAACACAACACACGAATGCTAGGTTGTGTTGACGATGTCTTTCCCGCAACACAACACTCCTCCTTCCTTGTTCTTCCTGTCAACAATCCACACCACTACAGCTGTCTGCCTCAGCCTGAGCCTCTCTAGTCTCTACAGGCTATCCCAGTCCCGATAATTCTTTACGAACATATCAATGACATGATAACAATAACCTGAAAAACAACCATATGATAATAGTAAGTTAGATCATCTTTCATTAACGTATTGTATATTTATTTAGAAATATCGTAGTAACTACACGTAAATATTTTCGGTGACAAGGATCGTTAGTTTTAGTAAGACGTCTTTTGCAAACAAATATTTTCACTAATTTTGTACGAAAGAGAGAGAGAGAAGAAAAGCTGGTGACTGAAATATGTTATGAATCATTTCTGTGATGAAAATTCATATATTAGACCAAAGGTTTGAGGTAATAATGGCACGAGTGATGCTCGGTGAGTGGCGGCAGGTGTTGCGTGAAGTGGCCCTGTAGCGAGGATAGCTTTCAGTTCCGCCGAGGATGGCGTTGCGGGAGGACGTGTGGTGGTAGCGGTGGTGCGGTGTGAGGTGTCACGTGTGTGATGAGGAGAATTAAATGAAGTAATATTCATTTGAAAAGAAAGCGTCATGTGATAGATACTGACAAGTGGAGGAGCCACCAGCATGCCGCTGGTGAAGCGTGAAGTGTCGCCCGTGAGGCTGGCGGCGCGGCCGTCCTGCTGGGGCACCGCGGACTCCGGGGAGGAGGTGACCCTGCGGGGCGAGTACGACCTGACAGCGGTGACCAACGTGACCCTGTGTGGTGCCCTGCGACAACTGGCTTCTCTGGTGACGGCAGCGCAGGACGTGTCGCTGGAGCTGCAAGAAGAGCTGGGCAAGATCAGCAATCGCTCCAGTAGCCTCGCCGCCCGCCTGGCAGCCCTCGAGGGTCGCGTCGCCGCCCACAACCCTCGCGCCGTGCCCGTCCGTGAGTATTGCCACTGCCTTCCTTGTGTTGGCTGCCCTTGCCTCTTACTACCAGCCACAGGACTTATATGTATGTATCTTGTGTCACTGGTGCAGGGGGAGAATAACTCTTGGCTTACTCGTGGTTATGGAAAGGTCTTCATGGTTAACTTATGATATATTTGTGTTCCACTCCCACCTCAACCAGCGACCCAGCCAGGTGAGGCGAGGCAGTGTGGTATGGACTGTGGAGTGACCGTGGCTCTAGAGAACAGTCTCAGGACACAGCCAGCCCTGGGGAACTTGAATGCGCTTGCAATAATGGGCACAAGGGAATCCTTAAGGCGCGTGGCCAGTATGTACTTGACTAACTCTGCCTATGCGCTTCAGTACCTACGCAGCTCACCTCAGCTTACCAAACCAGAGATGTTAATCCTGTAAAGGGTGAGCTGAGACAAGGTGGCTGAGTGGAATTTTCTGGCAGAGACAGTGAGATTAGTAACTTCCTTGGATTTGAAAATATGGAGAAAGAGTAAAATTTTCTTTTTTTTTATTTTATTAAAGGAACCGATTTTCGTTAGAAGGAACATGACAGTGAAGTAAGAGCGCTTTGATTGGTGCTTACTGCGTCTTTACATATTCTTTGAAGCTGATGTATGACATTTTGATTTTGTAACTAAAAGCTTACTGATATTTCTTTAATATACGCAATTCACACACACACACACACACACACACACACACACACACACACACACACACACACACAGGTCCACAACTTCTTTTGGAAGCTGGAATAAGTCAACAGTTATGGTTTAATGTATTTGCATTTTACTTGTTTTTAACGCCATTCTACTAAGTTTTTATTTTCTACATTTTAGAATAAAGATATTTGCATGAATGCTCGTATTGTACTCTTAAAAATGAAGGACTTTATAGATTTTAAATAAAGAAATAAACAAATGTTAGATAAATACGTCGATAAAACGAAGAAAATAACACAAGAAATAAACACTGCTTTAAATGAACCAGAATTACTAAGCAGGAAAAAAAATCCACAAAAACAAACAGATAGAATATAATATGACACTACTATCTCCAGTGCAGTTTGTTTCTTGGTATTAAATCTTATCACAGAGGGATTGAAACAGATCCACTGATAACGCGAGAGATGCATTCACGTATCTACACACACACACACACACACACACACAACTTCCGTGATTTGGTTGTGGGTATCTTGTCAACCAATTCTGGCACTTCTTTCACATCTATGAGAGAGAGAGAGAGAGAGAGAGAGAGAGAGAGAGAGAGAGAGAGAGAGAGACTTTTTTTACCTCCCCACAATAAAGATCCTTATGCTTTCTCTTCTCATTAGCTCTCTCTTATACACCGACGAGGCAGCTTTAGCGATGAGAGATGTGAGAAAGTGCGGGTTGTTGTGTGAAGAGGCTATCAGGGTGTAGTGCTAATAGTTTGTTTGCTCCAGAGAGAGAGAGAGAGAGAGAGAGAGAGAGAGAGAGAGAGAGAGAGAGAGAGTGTGTTATATGTAGTTTTCCATCTTAACTTTTTTTTTGAACACTTAGTTAAATTCACCACATCTGCCACACTCGTAATACTACACTGTTCGTCCATTCCTCCCGGCTCTCTGTGGTGTGTGTGTGTGCCGGGCATGTGCGCGTGAGTGTACCGGGAAGGAACTATTGTTCGGTTTGGTGGGCCAGCTGTCGGGAAGGGCGGGCGGGCGGCAACCGTTACTGGGTGGTGGTGGTGGTGTAAGGGGCGGCGGACGGACGGGTGAGGTGAGGATCGAGGGTTTCAACTGTCGCTTGGCTCAGTGCGTGCCCTCCTGAGTCCTTCCTCCTGCCTTGGCTCCACACCTGGATCACATACCTGCGCTGCTGTATCACCCTGCTCTTGGTGACACCGCCAATTATGCCTTGCAGATGTTCCAAAGTAACCGTTGTTTAGTTTTTCTCGGTGAAGTGTTGTGTATTGAGCGTGGGTCTGCGTTTCCAGTCATCTGCACTTCAAATCATGAACAGCGAGTTTAATGACTTCCTTGACAGCATGACTCAGACAGGGGCACTTCTGATTGGCGTCATCATGGGCGGAAGTCGCGTTATGAGGGAGGCAAGGAGCGATTCTGTGATTACAGACGCGTAGATCGACGGGGTGAGAGCGGCATTGGCTCCGTACTATTATTGGTGAGCGCTGGTGTGATGAGTGAGTGTGTTGGGTCCTTTGAGAAGGGCGGTCTGTTCCCCCTTTGTCTGATGAGAGTCATGGTGAGCAGCACGCTTTTCCTCCACTGGCCTTCCTTTATGCACTGCTCTACACCCCCAAAGAAAGAATACGCCCAGGACACCCTTCAATACCCCTTCTTAATTAATTGGAGCGCAGGGCTTTCTTTCTACATCATACACTCCTATGTGGATCGCGCACCATCTGTTGCATGGCTTCCTTGTTTCGCCTTCACTCGTGCGTGACTGGGGAACACTCCCTGCCACTTGCAAGGCGCCGCGTCCGTCACCTTGGCAGGACACCTCGGACCTCACTACGCAGGAGCCTTTATCGCCATTGGTCAATGCCCGCTTTTCATGTTTAATTTAAACATCAGTGCGTGCCAGTAAAGCAAACGCTGCTATGGCATGCGTGTTGTATTGGACACACACGGGCTGTGTATTGGTAATGATATTTATGAGCAGGTGAGGTTACAATTTTTATGGAATGTATCATGAATGCGTTTGTGTTCTTGCTTTCCCCCACTACAAAGACGAACTGCTAACGTGGAGAAGCAAATGAAAGACATGTATGTTTTCAAATAACGGTGTTTTGAATGTTAGGCATATCCCTCCTGTATTTACTATGTGTATATGAATTGTTGGTATGGCTTTGATGATTACAAAGAATGTGCATGGCGTGAGGTAAAAAGACGATCCGACGACAGCCAGTGCCTTGCGTCTTGTCACTGGCAGCAGCTGAGTGGGATGGATGGTGCAGGGTGGGAGTGTGGCAGGCGATGTGCTGCTTTCTGGGACAAGCAGCAGATCGTAATCTATTCCAAGCTTCCGTTCCAGATGCTATTGTTCGTATTCACAGTTAGATTAATGCTGTACACACTTCTAACTTACCTTGGAATAATTATAATACAACATAACATCCTTTTTTATGAATAACGAATCTCCTGTTGGATACAATCTATACTATCATAACACACACACACACACACACACACACACACACACACACACACACACACACACACACTGTAGCAGCCTACCTCCCACTGCGAGGCCACTCCGCAGCTGCAGACCTCCTTTTCCCTTCTGGTTTTGAGGAGAGAGAGAGAGAGAGAGAGAGAGGTGGTGAGAGGTGAGTCAGGGCTGCACAATGGACCGGACTGACCAGTCGGTAGGTAGGCTGGGCGGTGCGTGAGATGAGCAGGGAGGAAAGATGGGAAGAAGATTAGCTACGCCAGGGATGGGAGGAAGAACACAGCGTTACTGGAGTGGAGGTGAACATTCCTTGCATTCCCCAGTGCTTGAGTGGAAATATTTAAAGGTTCACTGGAGAGAGGAAACGATAGGCTTACAAAGGGATGGTTGGTGCTATTTCTGGAGATGCATGTAAAAGATGGAGCCAAAACGAAAGGTGATGTGAATAAAACAAGAAAGAAAGAAAAAGAAAACCCCGTGAAAAGTTGACAGGTCTTGTGGGGAAGGAGGCGAGGGGGAGGGGAAGCAGGCAAACGCTGCGGCGTGACGCGGAAGACAGCATCGGCCCCGCCTCGCGCTGCCGACCCAGCCCCGACCCTCTCTCTGTCTTTCCCTGTCATGCCAAGACTGTGTATTACAAAATTTACCTTGTGCAGAGAGAGAGAGAGAGAGAGAGAGAGAGAGAGAGAGAGAGATTTCAGACATAAGTAAACGTAATCACTGTCATTTATGTTATCTAAATATGAAATAAACACTGATTTCCATTTCCGGTATTGTTATACAATGTCGTAAAAAGAGAAACGTACAGAGCAGTGTGTCTTCTTCCAGCACTCAGGTAAAAAAAAAAAAAAAAAAAAAACACGAAGATGCGTTGAAGACAAAAGGTATTGTAGTACAGGAGGAAGTGATGCTAATATGCGGAAGGCAGTACAGCGGGTTGGCTTGAAAGGAAGAGTCGGCCGACAATAACTACAGCCTCATATTATGCAGCAGCACAAGCCACTCTGAACTGATATGCATGCGTCGCTTGGGAATGGTTGCCACACACACCAGTTGGCGGCGGCACGCACCCAGGCACCCAGGCACCCCGGCACTCCGGCTCCCTGGAGTGGTGGTGGTGGTGGTGGACCAGCTCCCTTAAGTTGAAATGGCGATTTGATGACAGTGCAGAAGGTAATGAAACAGTACAGATTTAAATGTAATAAAAAAAATGCGCAAGGGCCTGCTGGGTGTGCCTCGCGGGTGGGTGAGAGTATTAAGGCTGAGGGCAGTGTGGGTGTTGCCGCGGAGCCTTGGTTCGCCCCGCTACCTTTGTCCGCTGCGTTCATTCTCTCAGCCTTCGGGGAACTTGCTTTTCGCACACACGGCGGCTTCATTTAAAGAGCGGCCAGGGAGCTGAGGTGCGTGAGTGGTGGGTGAGGCAGGCAAGGCTGGGAACTGGAGGCTGTCCCGTCACTCCTCTCACCCTCTCACCGCGCGGCAGCCTCACCCTCCCCTCACACTTCCTCCCTTCACCTCCACCCACCAGTGTTCCCTTTTACCTCCAGGGGCAGCATTAACAGAGATTCTTAGGTGTGTAACTTTTTCTTAGACGAATTCCTAGTCTTAAAATCCATCTTAACTTTTGGAAACTGGCGTTGTATATACTTTAGGCATTATCTCATCAGCAGTACATTTGAAGCTGCTAATGAGATAATGAATAAAGTAGAACACCAATTTTGGAAGGCTGAGATGAAATTTAAGACTAGAAATTGGTCTAAAAAGAAATGACACACCTAAGAATCTGTGTTAATATGTACTCTGGCACTATGCTTTTTATTTAATTGTGTCACTGGAATACCCGAAACAGTATATAGCTGACCACATGTTACACGGCAAGTATGTTGTGGAGATGATACCCTCTATTGCATAATTATTGGAGGAGGTGAGGCGTGACTTGCTTGTCATGTTCCCTTGATTCCTGTGACTAGTGTTTTGTTCCATCATCTCGTGACTTGCACCATTATGACCCACTTTTCCTGATGCGCCTCCCGTCAATAAGTCTTACTCGGTGTTCTGTAACTCGTGATTGTCGCTAATCGTGAGAAAATTGGTAAGCACACGTAGATACTCTAAAAAGATGTCCCGTTTATTAGTTTATTTATGCTTTCGGCTATAGCTACCAGAGAGAGAGAGAGAGAGAGAGAGAGAGAGAGAGAGAGAGAGAGAGAGAGAGAGGGAGAGAGAGAGCAGTGTTTTGTGTGACCTTTCTCTCTCACACAGCTTACTTGTCAATTAATTATCCATACTCGGAAAGTTTCAGTCCTAACCCCCCTCCAAAAAAAGAAACACAAAAAAAGAACTTTCCTTAAACTCTGGCAACTTATATAGTGGTTGCTGCTAACTAGAACCCCCCCCCCCCCCCCTCTCTCATCTCTCTCTCTCTCTCTCTCTCTCTCTCTCTCTCTCTCTTGTCCCTTTTGATGTATATGATAATGGGTGGTGTATGTACTAGTGTTTCCTGGGCGCCCTCCCTCCCCCCCCTCCCCTTTCTCTCCTCTCTCTCTCTTCTCTCCTCTCCCGATAGATGCATTATGGTTCGTCTAGGAGAGGGTGGTGGTGGTGGTGGTAGTGGTGATGGTGGTGGTGGTGGTAATGGTGGTGGTGGTGGTGGTGGTGTCAAGGGATGTTTTCTGGATAACTATGTACGTAGTGTTGGTTCTCAAATTTCTCCATTGTGTCCGTCTCTTCTTTGATTTTTCTTGTTCTTGTTCTTCTTGTTCTCCTTGTTCTTCTTCTTCTTTTTGGTGTTGTTCTTTTTTGTTTTTGTTCTTGTTCTTTTTTGTTGTTTTAGTTATTGTTCTTCTCTCAATCTCCTCTCCTCTCCTCTCCTCTTTTCTCTTCCTCCTCCACCT
>CM035205.1:2313850-2323850 GCA_020233015.1 Callinectes sapidus
GTGTGTGTGTGTGTGTGTGTGTGTGTGTGTGTGTGTGTGTGTGTGTGTGAGTGTGAGCAGAGCATCCCCACGCAAATAATCTGGTGACGAGGATGGTTTGTTGATGTTTGACGTGAGCTGCGCCGTATGGGAGGGGGAGGTGAGGTGAGTGAGGTGAGTGAGTGAGTGGGCAGGCAGGTCCCGCCGCCCCCAGCGTTTACCTTGCGTGTGTTATTTACGCCAGGTGGTGCTATTGTTGGTGTTCACCCTGCTGGTGGTCGCCGTGGTGATGGTGGTGATGATGATGCTGGGCTTATGGTAGAGGTGTTGGTGATGGTGGTGGTGATGGTGGTGGTGGTGGTGGTGGTGATGATTCTAGTAGTAGTAGGAGGAGGAGGAGGAGGAGGAGGAAAAGAAAAATAGCACCAGCACCAGCAGCAGCAGTAGTAACAACAAACAATTGTAGTAACAAGTGCAGTAAAATGAGATGTAGAGAGAGAGAGGAGGAGGAGGAGGAGGAGAACAAGAAGAAGAAGAGGAGGAGGAGGAGGAGGACGACAACAACGAGGAGGAGAAACACTTAATGGTGGTAGTGGTGGTAGTGGAAGAAGAAGAAGAGAAGGAGGAGGAAGAGGCGCACTAACAGTAATAAAAATCTAGCAACAAAAGAATATAAAACGACAAAAAACACACATTAAAAATCTCATCTGAATAGAGCTGAAAGGAAGTTTTTTTGGGGGAGGAATCAGGCAATTCAGTGGATACAAAAAATAATAAGAAAAAGAATGGCAGAGTAAAAATATAAAACAATGGAAAGAATTCATTTTCAGTGAGCACAATTTTTCCTGGTGGTTTGGGCGAGGCTGCTGATCCCGCCACTCCTGACACGAAGCTCTCCTGAAATCCCCACCAACAGAGAGAGAGAGAGAGAGAGAGAGAGAGAGAGAGAGAGAGAGAGAGAGAGAGAGAGAGAGAGAGAGAGATGATACAGTGGCAACATCATGGGCAGGACACTCACCCATGCACCTCCCTCTCCCTCACCTAACCCTTTCCCCCCCCCCTCCCTCCCCCCAACCACCCCCCTCTAAGCTCTCACAGGGACACCAGACTTCCATACTTATACAATGTGTCGTGCAAACTTTTACAGGATATTCCACGCACTACACTCAAAAATCCTCCTTATAGACACTTTATTCTACAACTTTCATGATTTGCCTTCCCTTCATTTCCTCCGCCTGGCTACATACAGTATGGTCGTTGTATATGGGGCGATATTCCACAGCCTGTATATACATTTTTTCTTTCTTTTTTGGGCCATAAACTGGATGGGCAGGCAGTGTGTGTGTATAGTGTATGGGAGTGCACGCTATGAGGCAGTTAGGTCCGTATTCAGGAACGTATTGCTCTCTCACCACCACTATTTTTTAAGGTGACAGAGAGGACTGGGGGGGGGGGTTACAAGTTTCTCAGGTTAGGTAATAAGTAGGAATTTTGTTACTCTGCTTCTACAACCATAAAGAAAAACATCTTAAAAATTCACGTAATAATAATAATAATAGTAATGTAGGAATCTTTTTACTTTCCCTTTAAAACAATAAAGAAAAACACCTTAAAAATTCACGTAAGATTAATAATGTAGAAATCTTTTTACTCTGCCTCTAGAACCATAAAGAAAAACACCTTAAAAATCACGTAATAAGATCAATAATGTAGAACTCTTGTTACTCTGCCTCTAGAATCATAAAAAAAAACACCTTAAAAACTCATGTAAATTTAAGTAAACCCTTATGAAATAGTGGAGGTGAAGCAAAGATGTGTTTGAGAATATGACCTTAGCCACGCCATAATGTATAGGCTTCCTTGTCACCAGGAGTATATGTAACCTCTTTTTATACGCTTTTCTTAATTACATTCCCTTTAATACTTCTGATAGCCTGGTCACGACAAAATACAGCATCTCTCTCTCTCTCTCTCTCTCTCTCTCTCTCTCTCTCTCTCTCTCTCTCTCTCTCTCACCTCAGTATATCCACAGCACACATGGCCGTTTACATTCCTCCATTCCTTGTTTCATTCCGTTGTTCTTTGGGTGGTATTGAAAAACGCTTTCCTCTCTCACGGGGATTAGCCGCGTTCTGAAGAGTGTTTTTCCTGTTCATTATCCAGGAATCTTGACCCTTTCAGTACTTGGACGCGTTTTTATTTTGATTTTACTTATTATTTGACTATTTTCTACAGCTTGAGAAACTTTTTTGTGGTTTAGAATATTGAATACTCTTGATCTTAATCTTTTGACCTTCACAGACCCTTCTTAATGTAAATAAAATCATCTACATAATCACACCAAGAACTCGTGATAAAAAACCGTCCCAGTACAGAAGAGTTTAACATGTCACTGGCTATATAGAAGCACCCTTAACCCTTTTAGTACCGTGACACATTTTTACCACGAGTTTTGAGTATGATTAGACGGTTTTATTGACATTAGGAAGGGTAGATGGAGGTCAGAAGATTAACGGCCACTCTACACTATTTTAATTCCCACATAACTTTCTGAAACTGTAGAAAATCGACAAATAATAAGGAAAATAAATATGAAAATATGTCATAATACTAAAAGGGTTCAAAAACTTGTGTAACTTCAACTACAACCCTTGGAAATATAGTGAAAGAGAATAACAGTCAGTCTATACTATACTTGAATTTCTGAAGCTGTATAAAATCGACAAATAACAAGCAGAATAAATAAAATAAAAATGCGTCATAGTACTGAAAAGTTAAGAAGAAAATAGAGCATCTTCAACTAAAGCCCTTTGAAAAATAGCGGAGGTGGCACGCAGACTTCAGAATATAGACCTTCATGCTGCTCTGGTAATGCTCCGCTGCAGAGGCCAGTCAACAGCAGCAGTGAGCGCCTCGGGGTACGCAAGTCGGTCGGGGTGGGGTCGGGGTGGGTCGGGTCGGGGCGCCACTTAGCACAGAGGTCACGAGGAGCAACCTTCTGACCGGGATGCCAAAATCGAGTTTACGAAGATATATTTTTATGGTTCCTTCGCCACTCTCCCGGTACATGGCTGGGAGGGGGAGGAGGAGGAGGAAGAGGAAGAGGAGAAGGAGGAAGATAAGTGGTGGGAATGTGAGGGAGGGGGTTGTGTTAGAGATGGGAGGGATGATATCGGAAGGAACATGGAGCAAGGTAGAAAGAAGAGTAAATTTTATGAAAGCAACAGCGAAAGAGAGAAAGAGAGAGAGAGAGGGAGGGGGAAGGCGGGGAGGCGTTAGCGGGAAAGGATAAAAGAAGCCAGACAGAAAAAATGAAAGGCAGATACGGAGAAGGGGGAAGGGAGATAGAGAGAAAGAGAAAAAAGAAAAAGAAAGAGGAGGGACAGGGCGACGAGAAAGGAGGGTGGGAGAGGTTGGGTTTGGGCGGAAGTGGTGGGCGGGGTGGAGAGAGAGAGAGTGAGGGAGAGGGAGAGGGAGAGGAGGGGAGGGTAAGTAGACCACCACAATACCAAGTAAGAGGATTGCCGCAGAGGAGGAGGAGGAGGAGAAGAGAAGAGAAGAGAAAAGAAGAGGAGAGAAGAGGAGAGGGGAGAGAAGGAGAGAGTAGGGGTGGAAAACTTAAAGAAAAACCAACAATGGAAACAGAGAGAGAGAGAGAGAGAGAGAGAGAGAGAGAGAGAGAGAGAGAGAGAGAGAGAGAGAGACGTGCCCTGAGTGCTATACCTGTAAAGCGGCAAGGAAGGAGGGAGTGGAAAGAGATACAAGAGGGAGGCGAGGAAAGCACCAATGACATGACGACAAGACTGGTGACTGGTGACTGGTGACTGACGAGTGGCGTTGAGAGGGAATCGGACACTGGGATGAGGAGGAGATTGTGCGGGGATTAGAGCTCCAGGATTAAGGAATGGGGGGGGAGGGGGGGGAAGAGTAACAGAGGTGCGTGGGAGGGAGGCGGGGTGGGGAGGGGAGGGAGAGGGAGGGAAAGCTGAAGGGTGAAGGAAGAGAAGGAAGAGTCGAGATTGTGAATTCTGAAACTCGACACCAGTTTTTTTCGTCCATTTTTTTCTTGAGAGAGAGAGAGAGAGAGAGAGAGAGAGAGAGAGAGAGAGAGAGAGAGAGAGAGCATGTGCCAAGGGAGGAGGAAGGGAGAAGAGTTGTGAGACAGGGAAAGGGAGGAAGGGAGGGAGAAGTGTCTAGCAGGAGTTTGGCGGGGTGAGGGCAGGCCAGGAGCAGGACAGACAGGGCAGGGCAGGGCAGGGCAGGGGCAGGGCATGGGGTAGCGGCGCGGCCCATACCTGTGAACTAGAGGCAGGGGCTTAGGCTAAGGTTACATGGTCAGGGAGGGATTGTGGCCACTGCTCTCCACCTCCCTCCGTCCACACACCCACACACACACACACACACACACACACACACGATAAACAACCGGCGCCACTGTCGATAACGGATACTAATAGCCTATACATGCATGGCCTAGACTACACTCACACACACACACACACACACACACACACACACACACACACACAAGGTCAGGAGAATTTGAGGTGGGAGCGAGTAGGACAGTAAATATGTGTGTGTGTGTGTGTGTGTGTGTGTGTGTGTGTGATGCATAAACAAGCAGCAGTAGTGTCCTCGTTCTTGCCTCGTGTCGTGTCGTGTGGCGTGGCAGTCAGGGCGAGGAGGCGGTGAGGAAGGGACTGGAGGAGGACCATCTACCGGGACTCGAAAGTGTATGTATACCTTCAGAGAGAGAGAGAGAGGGGGGGTGGGGTAATATATATATGTAAATTCTACCCATGAAAATATCAGCTAGAATATTTACCCCTATGATAAATGTCCTTACCTAAGCCAACAACAGTCTTATCTAACACAGCTTACCCACACTCATTCCCCTCTAACTTCACTGAACCTGACCTCAAAGAACTCTGCGCTGATCCACTTGGGCTAATCTAACCTAGCCGTACCCCCAACTGAATCTAACTTAACATAACAAAGTATACGTGACAACCTAACTTAATTAACATATGTTGGTGATATTATTATTATTGTTATTATTATTATTATTATTATTATTATTGTTGTTGTTGTTGTTGTTGTTGTTGTTGTTGTTGTTGTTGTTGTTGTTGTTGTTGTTATCGTTTAGGGGGAAAGTGGATAATGATGTGGCGTGTAATATTCGTGGTTATAATTTTTCCTGTGAGGGAACTTTTAAGGGCTGGAGGCGAACATGGAGCGGTAGCCTTTTGAGGGGGTTGTTGGGGGGGGGGGGGGGGGCAGGTCACGCTATATATATAGTAAGATTAACTCGTCAGTCAGCCTATCCTATCCTAACTTAACAAGATTTACCCAAGTCAACCTAATATTACAAAATTTACTTAACTTACCTACCCTTACTCAAGCTAACCTCACTAATTACTCATTATTATTATTATTATTATTATTATTATTATTATTATTATTATTATTATTATTATTATTATTATTACTGCTGTTGTTGTTGTTATTATTCAGATGAGCACCACCACCACCACCACCACACAGCTGCTAGTGATGGTGATAGTGGCAGTGGTAGTGATGGTGGTGATGGTGGTGGTAGTGGTGGTGATGGTGGTGGTAACGGTGGTGGTATACGGTGATTAGATGTTGTGTTTTATGCTGCGCCATCAGCCATACACAGTTGATGTAGTAAAATAATAAAATAAAATAAGATAATTAGGTAATTTTGAGTGAACCCGAGTTAATATATATAGGTCAGTTGTTAGTTATTTGATACATGTATATTTAGCCTTGGGAATCACGACATCGCTTTGGTATTTATTCTAGATATCACTTCTGCAATCATATTAAAACCCGTGACTTTATTTTTGTATGTTGATGTTATTAGTGAAGATGTTCGGAATTTGCGGGGAAGTTTAATATCATCTCTGTATAATTAGATCACCATTCACTGTATCCTGACTAATGAGTCGCTGGTGACTGGGTAGATACATACGTACATACAGGCGTCAGGAGTGTGTGTGTGTGTGTGTGTGTGTGTGTGTGTGTGTGTGTGTGTGTGTGTGTGTGTGTGTGTGTGTGTGTGTGTGTGTGTGTGTGTGTGTGTGTGTGTTCAACTACGAAAGAAAGAGGAAAAAAATATGTGTGGGGGGGGGAGGGAGAGAGGAAGTAATACATGAAGAGAGTTGCATAATACTTTATTTGTCATTTTATAATTTAATCTTTTTTTATTTGCAACTGTAAAATAAATTAAAAAAACTGAGGGATTAACACACTTGCTAGATACTCCTCTCATTTCTTTTTACTAATTCATTTATTCATTACATTTTACTTTATATATCTCATTATTTATTTATTTATTCATTTATTTATTTACTTACTTATTCATTTATTCATTTATATATATTTAGCCCGAAAGAAGGTAGAAAAGGAAAAATAATGCAGATGAAGAGTTACATTATGGTATTTATTCATTCATCTATTCATTTATTATTATTCATTTATTCTTATCTATTTGTTTACTTTCTTTCTCTTTTTTTCTGGGAACACTTTTTGGAGCATGACATCAGTACGCAGGTTGTGCAAGAGTGTACGTGACTCGTTGCAGCTCTGACACTAGTGCTGCAAGATCCTGCATGCTGGGGTCTCAAGAGGCGTGTATTTGTATGGTACTATCGAAAACCACACCCCATAACACAGCAGCCAATGTGTTGTCACCATTACTCCTTCACTGACTCCCTTGTACACTTATTTTATCCATTATTTTCATACATTTTCGTCCTTTTCTGCTTATCTATTGAGTACCACAAGCCATAATACAATGCGTTGTTCCCCTTACTCCTTTACTCACTCACTTGTACACTTATTTCATCCATTATTTTCACACTATCTTCCTTTTTATTAATCTGGGGTTTTCCCCCTCTCTCTCTACAACATTGTCATTATTTTTTACACATTTTCCCCTTTATGATTCGTTAGTTTTTCTTTTTACAATATTTCATCGCTTTTATATCGGTTTCATACAAGTTTAGAAACTCATGTGGGGTATTTGAATAGTATAGACTCTGGCCTTTAATCTCCTGACCTCCATAGACCCTTCCTTATGTCAATAAAATCGTCCAATTACTCAAAACTCGTGGTAAAAATGTGTCCCAGTACTGGAGGGATTAAAACTTCATTATCTTCAACTGTAACCTTTCAAGGCTCGTCAAAGATGTAAGGATATAATTTTGTGAGTAGCACTGGTGTGATGCAAGAGTAATGGTGTGGATGTGGCGGTCTTGCAGCGTTGTGTTGGGTCGAGGTGTGTTCAAATAGCAATCATGTGTAATTTAGTGGCGGAATTTTAATTTGGCTAGGGGTCAATTTATTTACTGGCTGTTCATTACCGTGTCATGTGGATTACTAGTCTTTCCTCTACGTGGCCACCATCAGCAGCAGCCACAGTTGGATGAGGTACTAAGTTAGGTTAGGTTAGTTAGTTTACTGTAACTTATCTCAAATTATACCTTATCTTACCTAATCCTACTTTTTTATGTAAGAGGTGAGAGCTGGCCAAGGGCAACATAAAACGAAAAAAAGACCCACTTATTTGCCAGTTCCTTTGCAGGTCCGAAAGAGTTAGTCTCCCCCAAAAGGACAAATGTCTTGATTCCTCCCTCTTAAATGAAGTCAAGCCATAGCAAGTTGTAAATATAGAAACTGGTAGGGAGTTTTGGAGTTTACCAGGATGATTGAGAGTGCTGGTTAACTCTTGCATTACAGAGTTGGACCTTACCTCATCTTACCTAACCTTAGTTCAGCTTACCTTACCTTACCTTATATTACTTTACCTTACCTTACATTACATTACCTTACCGCATCTCACTTTTTCACCTTATATTATCTTACATTATTTGATCCCACCTTGATTTACCTCACCTCACCTTACCTCACCTTATCTTACCTTACCTTACCTCACCTTACCTCACCTTACCTCACCTTCCCTCACCTCACCTCACCTCACCTCACCTCACCTAACAAAATCCTGGCCCCGTCCTTTCTGCCAGACAAGCTTTCCCAGTGTGACAAGTATGAATGATTCAAGCCGACACTGAGAATAAAATCAGTTCGTGCAGGGAATGGCGATATCCAAGATTGAGTTAGCCTGAGAAAAGAGAGAGAGAGAGAGAGAGAGTGTGTGAGAGTGTGAAAAGAGCCACCACGTCCAACAGAATCATATTACACTTAATTCGGAGCGACAGTTCAGGTTTCGATGGTGAATTAGAAACGCGCCATACAAGAAGAATAAGCTCATTTTCTCATGTTGTAAGCCAGAGTAGTGTTGAAGATGTAATTGTAGTGTGTGGGTAATTAACTTCCTTCAGTACCTAGGCACGTTTTCATATCTATTCTTTTTGTCGATTTTTTACGGCTTCATAAACTCATGTGGGGATTGAAATAGTACAGACTCTGGCTATTAATTTTCTGATCGTCGTAAACCCTTCATGATGTGAATAAAATCGTCTAATCGCTCTCAAAACTCGTGATAAGAATGTGTTCCAGTACTAAAGGGATTAAAGATATGATTCTGAGGAGCTCCATTATCAAGTTTACTCCTTTCACTGCCACACAATGCTTGCCCAGAATTACGTGCAGTTTTGTGATATAATGAATGACTGATAAAAACGAATAACGAAGAATTCAAGTATAAATCTAATCCTTTTACTGCTTCATATTTTTTCTCATCTTTTATATTTTTATTTTTATTTATTTTTATTTTTTTTTTGCTAGCGTAAGACAAGACATGAGTAAGTGGATTGAGAAATTAGAGACGATTATTAACACTTCAATGACGCGAAGCCTGCCATTATGAACGTAATCCTTTTACTACTTGACATTTTTTTTTCTTTGCCTCGCTCTCTTACAACAACTTTTACACAAACACACACACGAGCGAACGCATGCACTGGTTTTTATACTCATCTCGTAAACACTTCAGTAACCTTGAGGAGAAAGAAAGGAAAATAAAAACTCGTATTCTCATTCTTTTCTTTTTTCTCCCAGTGTAGTACAAGCAAACAATTTCCCCTGCGGTCTGATTGAGGTATTTGGGTTTTTCTTTTCTTCCCGAGGTTACAGAAATATCTACCATACTAATACAAAAAACGAGTGTATGTAGAGTTATAAATAAAGGGTAGAAATATCAGCCATTAAAAGTATTGGCATATAAACTCGATAGACTTATGACAAGGTGAATGAGTATTAATTAATGTCTGTTAAACCTGTTAAATACTGGGACGCATTTTTACTTTGATTAGATTATCTTATTTACATTTAGAAGGGTCTATGGAGGTCAGAAGATTAATTGCCAGAGTCTTCACCATTTGAATTCCCCCCTTAAGTTTCTGAAGCTGTACAAAATCGACAAATAATAAGCAGAATAGAATGAAAAGGCGTCATGCCATTGAAGGGATTAAGTCTTCAATTACGAAGAATTCGGATATGAATTCAGATCCTTTCACTGCAACACATATATATTTTCTTCACAGCCTGATGAGTAATTCAAGGAGGGGAGAGGTTTCGTCACTGAGCTGTCAATATTGTGTGTGTGTGTGTGTGTGTGTGTGTGTGTGTGTGTGTGTGTGTGTGTGTGTGTGTGTGTGTGTGTGTGTGTGTGTGTGTGTGTGTGTGTTTGTGTGTGTGTGTGTGTGTGTGTGTGTGTGTGTGTGTGTGTGTGTGTGTGTGTGTGGTACAAGCAAACATTTTTCACGGGTGTCTGGGTGTCCACAAAGATCAAACAAAAGACAAACATTACAGCAGCGGAGGGACTAACTTACGCTCGTACCCTCAAACACTCATGCGCTTCCCCCCTCCACTCTTTCAAAAGCCTTTCTTTAAATTAACACGAGTTTTCAAAGAAGTTTTCACAATTCTAGATGCAGAACGACGATACTTCCACATTATTAACCGGGGAAACAAACTTGAATATCCCGCTGATCATCTCCGTGGCCTTGGAAAACAGTCGCGGTAGGAGAGCCAA
>CM035205.1:2329742-2371981 GCA_020233015.1 Callinectes sapidus
CACACACACACACACACACACACACACACACACACACACACACACACACACACACACACACACACACACACACACACACATGTACAGAAGAACCAACCACAAGAAATAAATACAGATACAGACAGACAGACAGACAGACAGACACAATGGGACTGGGTGGTGAATCAAGTGACTAAAACATGATGACACTGTTCCAATTTGTTGTACAAGAAGAGGCGGAGTTAGCAATCTTATCGCAAATATTTACATCCTGTGATTTTGAGCCATATCAGATAAGCTTTATAGCCGATGATCCTTATCACTATTATTAATTTCCAGCTGACATAGGTGTGACTGAGGAAGTCTGTAGATGCCGCCAGGTGTTTGTAAGGAGAAACAGGTGTTTAGGGAAGCTTCCTGCTAACTTGTGTGCGGAAGTGGTGGTTCATTCTGTGCTATTGATTAATCATCCAGCCGCGCCCTCCACTCCCAGTCCCAGCTCCTGCGTAAGCGTGTCCAGTCCTTAAGGCCTGTCCACACCAGGAAACATTGTTTGGAAACAATGTTTGCAAACAGTTTGCGAACAGTTTGCAAACAGTTTGCAAACTGTTCGCAAACTGTTCGCAAACAGTTTGCAAACAGTTTGCGAACATTGTTTCCAAACAGTTTGCAAACTGTTTGCAAACTGTTTGCAAACTGTTCGCAAACAGTTTGCAAACTGTTTGCGAACAATATTTCACATGTATCTGTTTCCCATCCAGAATGGGAAACACGGTGTGTTTGTGTGTGTGTGTGTGTGTTTGTGTGTGTGTGTGTGTGTGTGTGTGTGTGTGTGTGTGTGTGTGTGTGTGTGGGTGTATGTGACGATGAATCAGTAGTGGGCATCCGAAGAAAATTAAAACCTGCTCCATCTATAATAATAATAATAATTATAATTATAATAATATTATATAATATATATATAATAATATTATATAATATATTGGACTGCTAACTCCACAACGCACGGCTGTGGACCATAGACCTACAAGCGATACCAAGCTGAAGAGTGTGTGTGTTTGTGTGATAATAGCCAATCTGATGTAGGGTGGAATGGCCTTTCTGTATTTCGTATCCTTTCGAGATATTTTGGGAGCCACCATCCGTAAAAGTATTTCAAAGTCAGTAGTGGACATCCGAAGGAAATTGGTGAAACCTGCTCCATCCGCTCTAAAATCCTTCAGAAGCAAGTCACCATAAAAGGCTCCTTTTTCTAAAAACTTCCTTACCCATGTCTTTCTCTTTTTCTTGCCCTTTCTTGAGTTAATCAACAGTGCCAAGTAATATACAGAGGCTGCTGCAGCAACCTCCACACTAACTACAGGCATGACGACAACTGAGGTCTGGACAGGAAACATTGTTTGGAAACAGTTTGTAAACTGTTTGCAAACTGTTTGCAAACAGTTTGCAAACTGTTTGCAAACATGTTATCGAAAACTGTTTGCAAACTGTTCGCAAACTGTTTGCAAACATTGTTTCCAAACAATGTTTCCTGGTGTGGACAGGGCTTTACTCAATACATGTCTCCGTCCGTCCAGCGCCATCCTCAAGGCACCACACGTACACCTGCTCCTGACTCGTGGCTGCTGCAAGGCTGAGCAGTGAGCACGAGGGACAGCGGTGCGGTCGCGGCGTGTGGCTTGGGTATCCTCACCCGGCGCCTTCACGTGATAATCTTGCCACACGGCTGTTTTTTTGCCGGTCTGGAACTTTTCTTTGCTCATCTTGTACACGCACGCACTCTGCTCCCTGCGTACGTACGTACGTGTGGACTGGCGGCACAGGTTGCCTTCTTACCAAACACCAACCCAGTCAGTGGTTGCTGGTACTACCCTGGATTTTCATTTTCTTGTTAGGACAGGCGTAACATTAGCCACACACCCAGCGAGTACTGCACCACTGCAGAATGATGGGGTAGGGTAATGTAAGAGTAAAAAAAGTACGTATAGTACGTATAAATATTCATTCACTTTACGCATAATTTTTGTTCCCAGTTGGAGGAGGTACGGGAGAAGAGATGGGCGGGTGGGGGGTCTTGGGGCGGAGAGCCGTGGAGCCGGATGGGGGGGATGCTGTGTGTTGTCTGTCAAAACACAGACGTCAGGCAGCGGTGGAGGTAATCATTGAGTGGAGACACACGGGAACGAGCAAGTGTTTTCTTGTCACAATGGAAGACATTTGGTAGGGTGTGATTTGTCCATCTTTGTTTCGTGTGTGGCGAGATGTGGCACCTGCCCACATCTGTGCCGAACATCAAGTGCATCATCAGTCGTGCTGCTGCTGTGCTCGGAGAAGGTTGTGTCAGTGCGCGTCGCTCATCCTTTTTTACAAATATCAGTTTATTCAGGTTTCCAATCAAAATTTAAGTCTAATAGAGTAGTAACTGTGACGTACTGTTGGTCAGCAGTGCGCGATAGTGTTGCGGTGGTGTACTAACATGGTGGAGGGGGATGTGGAAGATATTAAAGGGAAGGTGTGATCAGCTGTGCCGGGTCGTGGGTCGTCGTCTGCCAAAGTCCTGCAGCTGCCATAGCTGTGCAGCTGTCCGTCTCTCCTTACTTCAGTCCGCCCCTGCAGCAGGTAGGCAGGCCGGTGTGCCCGAGGGTGCCGGGGTCGGGGTCTCCAGCCTCACCGGGTGACGCGTGAACCACGCCTCCTCCTGACGTTTGTACTGACGTCCCTGCGCCACCCGGTGTCTGATTCATAAAATCAGGAATGTTATAAATGTCCACAGTCTAACAGGAAACATTACTCATAACTACAGTAAAGCTGTGCAGACGGTGGCTTTAGTAAACTACATCCTTACCAGTCTAGTATTGTGGTCTCACACATCCACTGTAATGTTCTTTTTTGTAACCCATCAGAATGTACCTTTTGTCCATGCACTGCTGCCTCCACGTCCTTGCCTGATTCTCAACCTCGGTGCGAGAAACCATTGTTGTATTCATCAACTAGCTGACGGAAATTTCAGAATGATGTGTTGATTTACTTTCTTGGTACATCTTCCTGAATAATGTGTGTGTGTGTGTGTGTGTGTGTGTGTGTGTGTGTGTGTGTGTGTGCAAGACCCAGGGCAATAAGAAGACAAATGATTGGAAGGAAGTTACTCATCCACAAGGGAATTACGGAGTCGTAATTGTAATTAAAGGCGGGACAATGTCCTTCGGATGGGGGTGCCAGTGCAGCCCGTGCATGGTGAGTGTGTAGGGGCTGTGACAGGTGACAAGGGCGTGATGGCTGGGAGGCGATGATGAGGCGGACTGTTGCTGACCTGGCCTGGCCTCGGTGTGGGAGACAGTGGTGACATGGTTCTCAGACTTCACAGACACATGTGATAGATGGCGAAATACACGACATTTGCTCCATAAAGATAAGATGGCATAAAAACCAGGCATAACCACATCACAAAGGAGGTTTGTGTACACAGGGTTTCATAGTGGTGTGAGTCACGGGAAGATAACCCACGGAACACGTGAACCAGTTGACATTAGGGATGTGGCGTTAGTGGACAGGTATATACCGGGAGAGACCTGGGGGGCTGGGATATCAGGTAAGGAAGATGGCTGACGTACGCACGGGAGCGGAGGGGAGGGGCGGGGCAGAAGCTGTAGTGTTTGCATCATGGAGTGGAGGGAAGGAGAGGAGAACAATGGACTCCGCTGTGTCGTGGGAGGTGATGCGATGTAGAGTGAAGAAACGTGATTAAGCTGCAGGTTCCTCTGTCATTAAGAGGGGAATGGGTCCTGCCGCGCCGCCACACCCACTACGCGTCTCCCCGGCGTCGAGGTGAGCACCGAGACGTGACCGGCTGCTGCTGGGGCTGCTGGGCGGTCTTTACGAGCTTCCGTAAGGGCGGTGGGTAGAAAATCATATATTCTACGGACGCGAATGGAGAGAGAGAGAGAGAGAGAGAGAGAGAGAGAGAGAGAGAGAGAGAGAGAGAGAGAGAGAGAGAGAGAGAGAGTTATCTTGTTCCCTTTTCCCTCGTGAGGACATTATTTCACGGAGAAGTCTCACTCTAAATGTATAGTGAAGCAGATCGAAAAGGGCATGGCAGCGTGGCGTGGCAGTGACAATAGGAGAGCGAGAGCACAGTGCCGGTGAAGGATCTAGACTGGAACTGACGGAAGAAATTGGAAGTGTGGAGCTGACAGGAGAAGATAGAGATGGAGATAGACGCAGGAAAAAAAAATGTAGAGGTGACAAAGTTGTGGAGATTAGATATAATAGACACAAACGTATGAATGAGACGGGAGGCACGGGAGCTGGAGGCTGACAGAAGAGGCAAAACAAGTGACAGAAGAAAAAAGACGAACTAACAGACGAATACGTGGCTGACGAAACCCAAACGTGAGACAGGTGGTGAGCGATGACAAGTAAAGATTAAGAGAAGAAAAACTAAAATAACCCTGTCATGGAGAAAGCATAGCGAGCAGGTGGGCAGAGGAAGGGATGGATGGTGGGCAGAGGGGCGGGGAGGGGCACGTAAGGTCAGGTTATGGATATGGAGTCTGTGAGGCGCAGGACGTGTTTGGCCGGCCAGCAGTCAGCTCACCGTCTCCCCGGCAGTGGCTCCCTTTTGAGGATTGTGTGAACCCCCCAAGTCGAGAAGCTTTGCAGATGTCACATTGAAGGGAGAGAGAGAGAGAGTGTGTGTGTGTATGTGTATATGTGTGTGTGTGTGTGTGTGTGTGTGTGTGTGTGTGTGTGTGTGTGTGTGTGTGTAAAGCCGTAATCTCCTCCTTTAATGCACACATCACACTGGTACTTATCATCATCATTGTTATCACCACCACCATTGTCACCACCTCCACCACCACCACCACCACCCCAACAACCATTACTACCACTATTGCCTCTGCCACTAGCATATCGTCTTTCATCACACCGCCTCTTCGCGCCCCAGTAAGTAAAAGCCGCTATCATCCCCAAAACACGTTATAGGATTGTCCTGGATTTAAAGAAACGCGTGGAAAGTGTTACATGTCTTTCAACCATACAGTGTTTTCCGGTGTGTTGTGTTGTGCATGAGGACGGGCGAGGCGCGGGTGTGTTGGTGTGAGGGCCGCGGGCGAGGGTGTGACAGGGCGCTGCCGCCTCCGCCTCCTCCGCCACTGCCGCCGCCGCACTGCCGCGCCTCGCACCCGAGAGGACAGGCCACCTGCTCCAAACTTATCATTGCCACATGCAGGACTTCATTGCCTTCCTCTGCACTCTTAACGAAATGAGTCGCTGCCCACAAATTTTCGCGCGAAGTAAGAGTAAATTCTGCGAAGCGACGAGTGAAAAGTAAATATTAGTAATTTTGTGGTGGGTGTAAGGACAGGTGTAGGTGGGGGGGGGTATTTGGGGTGGGAGGGGGGGAGGAGAAGGCCCAGGTGTGCGGGCGCCACGCTGTCTAGACCAACCAGTGGTGGAGGGGGATGGTGGGGAAGGTGGAGTCAAGGCGCGAAAGACCTCGGCTTTACTAGGTGTAGTTTGCAACTTACTCCCTCAATTTCACCCTCCGTGGCTGTCCTTCCTCGTAGCGGTGGTGGTGCGCCGCCTCTCGCCTCGACTCTTGTCTCCCGCCGCAAGGAATGGCTTGTTGCCTTCACCCTCGCGATTGTCTGGCAAGTGCTTGGCTTCCTGTAATAACATTTGCAACTCTGGCTAAATTGTCTGAGCTGTCACTATGTGCGACTGTCCTCCCTGTTCACAACACCGGAGGAGACAAGAAGAAAACAGAGAGAGAGAGAGAGAGAGAGAGAGAGAGAGAGAGAGAGACAGAGAGAGAGAGAGAGAGGGAGAGGCGTGATGCTGGTGTTGAAATTTATATATTTTCCTTGTTTCCTCATCTAATCTCTGCCTTCCTTACACTTTTTTTTTTCATTTCAATTTTTACTCATATACAATATACATTATTATTTGCACCAGCAGTCTCACGGGGGCAACATTGTAGGTGTGTTTGTGTGGAGTCATGAGTCACCGAAGCTTGGTTCATAACAACTCGTCATGTTTAGAATCCCGTCACTACAGCCGCCACCACCACCACCACCACCACCACCACCTCGGCCTTGAAACGCCTTGACGCGGCTGGCACTTCCCCCTTTGGTCCTCCTTTCCTTCCCAAACACTACTACCCATGTACCGCTGCTCCGCCTCCACCTCCACCTCCAGTACCCAAGTCTTCCATCACGACAAGACTTTCCATCTTTCCTCTCCACCCTTTACAACATTTGTTAGGCCGCCTCTCCCTCGGCCTTCATTTGTTCTCCCCTTCCTACAAGAGTGTTTCTCCAGACTTACAATACTTGTGTGTCTTCATAAATATACCGGTTGCTGGCTGCTCTCCTCGCCACCGTAGTTCCTGCTTCCTTATTTCCTTCCTTCTTTCCTTCCTTTCCTTCCCTTCCCTCTCCCCAGACACTACCCATCAAGCCACGCACCGTCCCTCAGTCCCTCCCCTCTCCCCAAGCCGGTCGTGGAGCCAGCGGGTTTCCCCTCATCAAGGTCTGTTTCCCCTTCCCTCGTCTTCCCAGAACCTCCCACTCTCTGGTCTGGCAGCATCTGAAAACTCCTTCCCTCCCTCCCTCTACCCAACCCCCCAGACGGCCCTGAGGGGGTGGTTGGGAGGGAGGGAGGGAACAGTAGAGGGAGGAAAACTTCGAACAGTAGGAACAGGGGGAGGGAGAGCCCGCCCCTCCCAACTTTGTACCCCAAGAGACGATGGACGTTGTTTCTCTCTCTCTCTCTCTCTCTCTCTCTCTCTCTCTCTCTCTCTCTCTCTCTCTCTCTCTCTCTCTCTCTCTCATACGTACGTACATACATACATACATACACCCTTGAGAGCAGTATCGTGATTGCAGGGGCGTCGGTGTGGCGATGCATCAGGTTTGCGTTGAGTAGTGGCCACTTCACACGTCACTGGGTTGCTTCCTCTGATTTACATGCCCGCCCCTCCACCCCCCCCCCTCCGCTGCCAAGTCTCCCTCTCTCACTCCAGCTTTCCATCGAGTGTTGTGTCACGCGGCTACACACGCCACACGCCACACGCCTTCCTGCAAGTGGGCGCCAATTAGACAAACACTGCTCGAGCCTGTTTAATTTTTTTGTTTTTGTTGTTGTTGTATGGCACATTGTTGGAGAAATTCATACAGAGAGAGAGAGAGAGAGAGAGAGAGAGAGAGAGAGAGAGAGAGTTTGTGTGTGTTTGGGTATTAGTAAAATAATAATCTCTTTTTATTAATATACGTAGATTTTTTTTTTTTTCATTTTGTCGTCCCTTCACTGTCCCCTCATCACCATTCCTCCCTCAGCAGTGCCCCTAATCACCATTCCTGCTGCAGTTTCCCCTAATCAACACCCCTAATTACCCTTTCTGCAGCAATTTCCCTCATCACCGCTCCCTCAGCAGTGTCCTTCGTTACCACCACTTCCTCCCCTCACATCACCACCACTCCCTCACATAACCCATCATCACCACTCCCCCTCAGACAGTGTCCTTCATCACCAAGCCTCCCTCATCACCACTCCTCACTCACGCAGCCCACTCGGATCCACTCACCACAGCCCACTTTTCTTTTCATCCCGCCCATCCTCCACCCGGAAGTATACACCGAAATAAGTCGAGAATCAATAGTGCTTTAAATGGGACAGACCGAGCCTCTCTCTCTCTCTCTCTCAGAAGTGTGGGCAGTGGTGGTGGTGGTGGTGGTGAGTGGGCGCGACGGAGGGCGGGTGGCGGAGGCTGTGTATGCTCTGCGGTGGGACCCAGCTTGCCTTTGGCCCATAATGGCGAAACTAGGCGGGTTAAAAAGGCCCTTGAGGAGCACGGATAGACCTTTTTTAGGGGGGAGGGGAGTAGATTGCGGCATGGCGGTGCGTACGTGGCTATGGTAGAGTGGCGGCCGTGGTCCCGTCGTCTTGATAATGTATCTGCAATAATGGCCGAGTATTCTCCAAATATTGACAATTTTTAGGTTCCACCCTCCTCCCTCTCCACTGTTAAAGCCTTCCTCCATCCTCCCCCACCCTTCCCCCTCCTCTCCTACCGGCGCGGATGCCAGCGGTAGGATGCCCCCTCCGTTATGGGAGTCGTATTATTAGCCTGGCGTGTTGCTACCGTACTGGTGGAAAGCGAGGTCCCGAACCGAAGCCTGAGGTACACACTCCTGCTGGGCAAAAGGAATAACATCTCTCACGCTGCAAAAACTCGTCCCTAACACAAGCCGCGCCTCGCCCTGCTGTGTGTGTGTGTGTGTGTGTGTGTGTGTGTGGGAAGGTGAACTGCACTCGGCGGGCTCATAACAGGATTGTCTTGAGTGGAGCAGGAGTATCGGAAAAAAACGAGGTGCATTGTATGAATGAAAGAATTTTGTTCAAGAGTGTTCAGGCGTAAGAGTGGAAGACCTGCGTGTGGGAAGAGGTCAGGTGGACGAGTAATGAGGCCAAGAAGTGGTAGTCTCACTCTCCCTGGGGCTGGAGGAGTCTTTGATGTGCGGAGGCGAAGGAGAGAAGGAGGAGGTGGATGAAACGGTGAAAATGAGATGCTAAAGACACATATTTCAGAGAGAGAGAGAGAGAGAGAGAGAGAGAGAGTTAACCTGGTGCCATATTCCATCCACCTTTACCTTTTCACTATAGGGGCATTTACCACGTCTGGTGTTTGCTGTAATTACCCCAGAGACCAAACAGAACATTATCTCTTAGGCTTCGTGTAATCTCCAGGTAGGCCCAGGCCGGGGGCAGGGAGGGAGCGTGGCAGATTAAAACTCACAAATTATACGTTTTCTGCACCTTTCTCCCACGGAAACCAAACTTGTACTTCCGTTTTCTTCTCACCTAACTATTTATTTATTTTTTCTTTCTCTGTGATTAAAGATTGAAACATGCACTTAGAAGTTTTGGTAAAGGTAAAAGTTTTAAAGTTAGTACGAGGAATGTGAAGAAGTAGAACAATTAAAGGCTGGTGCCATAACTAGAGAGGCTGCCTTAAAGGAGATAGATGGACAGGCTCAAGAAGTATCGCCCTATCGCCAGGTAGGAGGATAATTTTCTCTCAGGTATCAAGGGAAAAGTAGAAGCTTCAGTAGCGAACCTCACGTGGTACCGGGACGGAGGTTATGTTGGGTGGGGGGGGGGGGAGTAAAGACTATGCTAATATAACAAAAGGGCGATGATTATAATGAAAAACAAAGATAGGTATTTGAATCCGTAACATTTATGGTACGAGTAGTGTGTGTGTGTGTGTGTGTGTGTGTGTGTGTTAGTCAGTGAATCAGTTCATTAGTTACACATTAGTCGCAGGGAAAATGTTGGATTACAACTTAATTCACATGTATTTCAGTCCATGCCAAAGAAGTTTTAAATTCATTCTTCCTTACTCCCGATCCGCAGGTCTTGGCAGTGTTGGTCATTGTCTCCTCAACATTTTACGCCACTCGACGCGTGTACACGAAGTAATAAGTAATGACAAAGGAAACTGTGATATATGTATAATAGGTTAAGCACTGAACAGGGTAGTCCTCATATACTTGATAAATCTGTGGTCACGCATTTTATTTATGTCTTATCATTTATCTTTTTTTACAAATTTTTTGAAGTGATCACAATTTTCAAATAAAGTAAACCGTAACTTGTTTTTTCATGGTTTTCTTTGCGTACTTTTCCTTTTGATATTTGATTTTCTGAAATAGGATCTCACTCCATCAGGAACTTCAAAGAAAAAAAATAACAATAGGATGGAAGTGAAGCAGGACATTGTTTCGTTAAAAGGTTCGAAAAGATCTGGTTTAATATCGGAAGATCACATTTAAGCTGCATCAGTGAGGGGTTTACATAGTCAGTTTAGATTAATCATCATTTATCATGTCATGGACAGACACCACTCGCTCAGTTCAGGGATAAAATGTGACGTTGAGGGGATGTGGTTGCTGACATCACCAAGACAGACTGAGCTCGAACCATCATCGCTGAGATAGTACAGGGGGAATCTAACAAATTATTACGGTGTGTGAGGGAAGGAGCAGGTGTTTTCCATCAATATATGTGCCAATCTGGAGAGAGAGAGAGAGAGAGAGAGAGAGAGAGAGAGAGAGAGAGAGAGAGAGAGAGAGAGAGAGAGAGAGAGAGAGAGAGAGAGAGAGAGAATGAATGAATGAATGAATGTGGATATGGACCTCTTGAGTCGATGCCTTTCAAATAACTCACAAGATTGTAATTTTGCGATACAGTTCCAGTGAATTACAATCCCATACATATGAGATGGTGATTTAGGGATCAGACTGTGGTGGTAAATGTAATTGTTTAACCAACATACCAGAGTTATCTTATTAACGTGACTGCACCCGTATTATACTCCAGGATGGGACGGGAACAATTCACTGCTGACGGAGGAACAAAAGAAGTAAGAAGTGGAATGGAAGCGGATGGTTTCAGACACTTACAGTTTAATTAATCCCTTCAGTACTTGGACACATTTTCATATTTATTCTGCCTATTATTTGTCGATTCTATACAGGTTCAAAAACTCATGTGGGGATTGAAATAGTAACGACTGGCCATATTAATCTTCTGACCTTCATAGAACCTTCCTTATGTCAACAAAAACTCTTGGTAGAAATGTGTCCCAGTACTGAAGGAGTTAATGAAGGGATTGTCAGCTAAGACAGGTACTAACCCAGAGATAACTAAATTACACTCATATAGAGGGAGAGTTTTGAGTATACCATCGTGTGTCCCCCCCTTCCTTTCCCCCATCCAATCTATACGCACCCTGACGGCGTTTAGATAAGTTTAGGATAAATTACTTGTAGATTTGCCTGTTATACCCAACCTAACTTATAGGGAAAGGGGGTGAAAATGGCTCAAGGCCCGGAACATTTGCCTTTGATTGAGGTGGTGAAAGTGAGAAATGGCATTTCTTCTTTTCTTCCTTTCCGTAGTTGAGTCTGTTATAAGTGGTGAAAGTGAGTCCAGATGGAAAAATCATGATTAACTGGATTACGTTAGAATATAGTGGCGTATTAGATCACGTTACACTTACGGATGGCGGTGACAGTGTAGCACATGTACGAGTTTCATTGCACATCTTGTATGCCGCCTTTTGTAGTCTGTGTTGAAATTTTTAGCAATACGGGACTCCTAAATCACTTCCTTATGCATTGACAATACAGAATGTTTTTGCTGCGTCGATGATCTTGACGAAATTAAAGTGTGTGTGTGTGTGTGTGTGTGTGTGTGTGTCTGTGTGTGCACAATCAGTAACATCGATGGCTTTGGCTCATACCGGCTCTTAAGCTGCAGGTATTAAGGGTGTCTCTGTGTGGTGTGTGAGGTTAAAGTGAGGCCTGGTGTTTCATTCCAACATGGTCGTGTCATGACACAGTATTGCAGCGTAACAAGGAAGGACTCCTGACGACCACTTAAAAAGGCCAGAGGTTAAATCTTTAAAGTTTTCGGGACTCTTTATTTTTATATTTTGGCAAGAGTTTAGTTGGAACGAGCCAAATATCTGGTTACCTCCTTGAATGAGGTTTGGTTTCATCGTCACTGATGGAGACAGAGGAGAGAGAAGGGGGCGGCGTGTTTGTCTTGGTATTCTGTGGTACGTTGTTGGGTTGTTGCTAGTGAACGTGCTGATAAATAGTGACCATCACGTGGAAGTTCTTGTTATAATTTAGATTCATGTTGCTGTAATGGTTATGTTGTGATTGAATTTTCATGATGGGAATGATATGATGATCGAGATCACTTAATCCACATTATAACGTTGGTGTTAATAATAACTAAAGGTTGATGACTCGATAATGGTTGTAGTTATAGTAATGGTGGTGGCGGGTAGCGGTGATGGTGGTGGTGGTGTAAGCAGCGTGGTATTGATCTGTCTGAGGACTGTCCCGGGGCCGGAGGAGGAGGCGAGTAGCGGCGCCGGTCGACACGCGCAGTTTCCAACGCCTCGACCCTCCCCACTCGCCTGCCCGTCCCGCTGCTCCGCCTGCCTGCCTGCCTGCCTCCCATCCACTGCTGTCAGCTCTCCTGGCGTTCACGCTGGGACATGGGCTGTTTTGAGGGTGAGGGCAGAGCGGAGGACGTCCCAATCCAGTCCTGGGTTTGCTGTTCATACCCTGGAACACTGAGAAGGAGACGGAACGGACATTGGTGACGTGAACGGGCAGGTGCCATCCACCATGCCGCCCCCATCTCAACTGTGTAGCGATGCTGTTGCTGCGGTGGCTGCCCCGCCGTGCCCTATCATCAACTCTCTGCCCCTGATATGCTAACCCTCGCTGTGGTGTTTGTCGCCATGCCAGTGACTCAGTGAATCCCATGTGTTGCGCCAGTGAGTCATATTGTAACCTCGTGTGTCAGGAGGTTCCCTGTGTCTCAAGGTAATGAGAGACCCCTGCCCCCAGTTTTATAGTGGGTGTGTTGATGGACAGAACATACTAATCCAATGTCCACCACTGTTCTCGGGCAGCCGTGACCTACGTGAGCTATTTCCCCTTCCGCAGCAAGTCATTCATCATACGCGACACTTCCATGTCATCCAATATACAGGACGTGGTATTATACTCGGTCACAGAACCAATGTCCTCCAAACCTTTCGGAAGACAAGTACAAGGAAAAATTACCAACACCAAGTTTAAAAGACGTCGACGAACAACCATTCGTGCACATAACAATCGTTACCACAATAATTATCCCTGTACAAACTTTTGAATAGTGTTAGAAATAGTTCTATGAATCTTTGGAGTTGAGAGCAAACTAATGGACACTGAACACCATAACTTTTCACAACGAGAGTGCATATTGCTTTGTATTTAGCCACGAATCGTAAGTGTACCCCTTCATTATTAAGCCCTTTCCGAATAATACACACACACACACACACACACACACACACACCATTTACATCGACCAGGAGGAGAAATTTGTTGGGTCTGCCTTTGTTACCACGTGTCACCTCAGCTCTCTCCCACAGGCTAGTCCAGGTTGTGTCGGTGCTCTTTATTACAGGGTACGTGAGTCGGTACGTCGCGCTTTCAAACTGCTGAAATCTCCAGTGTGTGAAATTAAAGACACATATTGAGTAGGAATAACATGATGGCGCAGTACAACTAGTGTGGTGACTGAGCCAGGGCAATGAAGTGCGGCTCAGATGACGGCCATGTGTGGCTTGTTTACGCTGCAGGATTGGAGTGGGGAGGGGGGGAGGGTGTGGGCTGTTGGGGATTGTTGTGGCTGACACTTCAAGGATTGCACGAGTGCTGGGGAGTATTACAGACCTTAGATTATTGTGGATTATTTATTTTCAACGGAAGGTATTGATGTTAACGATCAATATGTTCCGGAATAGGTAGCATGTGGTATTTTTCACATGTAAGGAATATCAGTTTGTGTTTATACATATATCCATACGTTGTTAGCTACATGGTTTCGTGTGTTAGGATTAACGAATTGTGTAAGATGGCGATAATGTTTCTTCACAAGCATTTTCATAATTTACCACTTGAAGGAGGCGGTCGTTGAGCATGAATTAGAATCGGTACATTACCAAGCGACCTTTCCTGGAACGATGAATGTAAGCTACGTTTTCTCCCATAAGCATGACAAATATTTTTTAACCACTTATACTATACACGCTGATGAATGTCTCTCCCAGACCGCGCACTGTGTGACGATGCTGCCCAACAGCATCCATCACCGGTGTGACGATGCTGCCCAACAGCATCCATCACCGGTCTCCCAGACCGCGCACGGTGTGACGATGCTGCCCAACAGCATCCATCACCGGCGAAGGAAGAGGCCGTTACCATAGCAACATTTAAGATATTTTCATGGAAAATATTGAGAATGGGACTTTATAGTCTGACATTTTAAGGGTACAAATAGTTTATATATATATATATATATATATATATATATATATATATATATATATATATATATATATATATATAGATAGATAGATAGATAGATAGATAGATGTGTGTGTGTGTGTGTGTGTGTGTGTGTGTGTGTGTGTGTGTGTGTGTGTGTGTGTGTGTGTGTGTGTGTGTGTGTGTGTGTGATTCACCATCGAGGTCATCTGCTGGTTACTCAGCCAGCCTTCTCCCAACGGAACGAGCTCAGAGCTCAGACCGATCTCCGGGTAGGGCTGAAAGCACATCACACACTACACACCGGGACAGCGAGGCCACAACCCTTCGAGTTACCAACTTGCCGCTAGGCGAACAGGGGCTAGATACACATTGAGGCTTGCCTATTTGTCTCGCCACGCCCGGGACTCGAACCTGGGCCCTTTCGGTTTTGCGACGAAGCCAACTACTACACTACGCGGTGTGTGTGTGTGTGTGTGTGTGTGTGTGTGTGTGTGTGTGTGTGTGTGTGTGTGCGTGTGTGTGTGTGTGTGTGCGTGTGCAATAGGGGAACTGGCCAAGGATAACTAAAAAGTGGGATTTAAAAAAAATGGCCCAAATGGGATGGCGGTCTCCTTTTGTTTGTTGAATTACCGTGATTGGTGATGCGTATTGCCTTGAATTGAATGTAATGACGTGATTCGTTAAGAGTGGACAGTGAGTGACTCCTCGAACGCCTCTGTTGTGAGTGAGGTGGTGTAGTGTATTAATCTTGGGAGACGCTGTGGCGGCCCATCAGGCGAGACGCTAATCATCATCATCATCATCTGGGTGGAATTAGAGTCGTCAAACCACCATTGTCTTCCACGTGGACTAATTCATTGGAGATAAGAATTTGACTTGCTCCCAGATTATGTGCTTTATTTAGTGGTATGTTATCAGTGTTGCCCTTAATAGATGTAAGGAAAGTATTTGCTCTTCTGGAGTTGATGTGTAATCGGAATGCCTGTGAGAAAGAAACCCAGCCATTCACTTCACACGTGCCACGCCATCACTGTCATCACCATCACACCATCATCATTGTCATCACCGTCACAACTACCACACCATTACTGTCACCACTATCACAACTACCGCACTATCATTGTCTTCACCATCACAACCACCATATGTCTTCACCATCACAACCACCATACCATCATTGTCATAGCCATCATTCTTCTATTCCTTAACCTCACCACCATCTCCATCACCATTATCATCATCATTATGCAGCAGCAACAGTAGCATTTGTCCTTAATACTCCCACCACCAGCACCATCATTGCTACCGCCACCACCATTCCTACCATCATCACTACCATTATCGTCATTAAACTACCACCACCACCACCACTGTAAACTAGAAATTCAGTGAAAGTGGTTAATTTAACATTCAAACTAGTACCTTATTTTTTTCAAGTTTTTAATTGTTACGTTATCTCACCATCCTCAGAATATTCTTTTGGTTTATTCACATTATGTACTAATTAAAGAGGTCCACCTCTGTACCTTGAATCTCAATGTGCATTGTACGTAACTATTACTTCATGGCACGGCAGGGAAATTTTTCTTATTACTGTTTTAATTAAGGGTAATTATCCAACATTGGAGTGACTGTGACTTCACATCTAAATGGTGTTAAACATCAACCAAGCTGACTTTTTATACATACGTGTGTGTGTGTGTGTGTGTGCATATATATATATATATATATATATATATATATATATATATATATATATATATATATATATATATATATATATATATATATATATATATATATAACTTAATTTTTCATCGAGTGGAAAGTGAATATATACCTTCAAAAGACCTTTATATAAGAAAAAATGTAAAACTGTGCAAATTGTCAATCAGTTTACTAATGATCCATTTGAATTAAACAAAAGGTATAATAATAATAATAATAATAATAATAATAATAATAATAATAATAACAATAATAATAATAATAATAATAAAAAGTAACAAAGAATATTAAGAAATGGTTGATTATTTACTTCCAAAATTCTTAAGGATCAGGTCAAGCTTTAATGTTCGGACCAAAATGAACACAACTTATCAAATACTCTGTTGAATCTTGGTTATCATGTGTAAAATTTTAATTTGGCCTACCCTTTGGGTGTAAAGCCTCAAATTTATCTAATCCTATCTGACTTGTTGCCAGAGCGGTGGATTACACTTGTTTCACTAACATTTGTGGAGGTTCTCAATGCAAGGAAAGGACTAGTGTCACTTGCTCTCTGGTTATCATTCTATTTTTCATTATCTATTGCACACACCATCAGTTTCATAACTTAACTTTAACCAATACAGTGTTGCATCCTTTGTACCAAGTCACCTTATGCAATACAGGGGAAAGGACAACACATCACTGCTGACTCAGACATGGTCGTTCATGTTACACTGCTTTATGTCTCGTTTTGCTTTGTTCATGTGTACTGCTGGACATCTGGGTTGCTGTTTCTTGGCACACACACACACACAGGGACTGGCTCTTAACAGTTTCTGAAGCTCCAGAGAAACTTTTTATTTATTTATCATTATTATTATTTATTTTATTATTTTTTTTTTAGGTTAAAAACAATTTGATTTCCTGATTTTATTATTAGAAACTTGAAAAATATGGTTATCTCGTTCAAGAATGTGAATATGCCTGAGAGACATTGAAATTCATAACTTATTGACATTGAAAATGTGTGTGTGTGTGTTTACCTATTTCTATTTACTTAGTTGTGAAATAAAGGAAAAGAGCCACACAAGGCTCATTCTGTCCTATCTCCATGTCAATTTTCATCTATTTTTCCTTATATTTATGGATTGTCTTAGCACACAATTTCATCAATAAGTTAATCCCTTTTGAAATTCTTCTATGTCCTCTGGTAATTTTTATTTATTTATTATTTTTTTTTTGTGTGTGTGTGTGTGTGGTGTTTGTTTGTCATATGTCACATAATATGCACACACAAAAAGGGAACAAATAAAAACAGGTAGACTCATCAGTTGTAGGAACATTCATTGTGACAATAGTTCTCAGTAAACTAAGGATAAAAGGTCTAGGGAAGTATAGTATGTACAAGAAATCTGAGAGTACTAGTGTAAAAATACAAGAGATGACAACAAAATGCATCTGGATTGATCGTATCACCTATATATCCAAACTGTATGGCAATGCACAGTGATTCAGAAGAATTGAGATGAATTTTGAGCACGACAGAAACCACACCTCTCCCCAGGCCTCTGCCATATGTCTTTCTCACCACGGTGTCCACTTGTATCACAAGTTTGTAAATACATGCAAATGAATTAACACTTAAGATGCAAAGTAGTGTCTTTATTATGGTTGACAGGTTATTGCATGTATTATTCTCTGATTCTTTGACTAAAGCAACTAAATCCAACTAATTGAGAAATTAGTTGCATTTGTTATTGCACAGTGTAGTTTACAAAAATACCATTGAGAAGGTAATGAAAGGCAATCATATTTTTCCCATTAGTTCTATGTTATACAAGTATTCACTGCACAAGTAGGTGTTACGGCATAAAAGGGCTTCTACCAATCGGTAATTGATTTAAAATGAAGTTATTTTTGTGCATTGCAAATGCAAATTGGTGGTTAGAGTAACCAGTTGGTTTCCCTCTCTTTAGCAGCCTGCCCCTGCTGAGGACACTCCCCTGGTAGGTTACATATAGTGATAAATAGAGTAATGTGTCCATGTGCAGCATGATGTGATGGTTTCTCATATTCCTCAGTACCTTGATTTTAATATGTATGTATTCTATGCACTCTGTATGGATGTCAGGGTGTGCCAAGTGTCTTTAAATCAATGTGGAGACTCCATTAAGAAGAAAGTGTTACATCTTCCAGACAGCCATTATTAATAAATGGCAATTGTTTTAAGACAAATTAATAAGTTTATGGTGCTGAAAGCTAACCAGTATTGGTTCTGCTACATCCTAATCATATTTATTAATTTAATCTACTCTCTAATCACCTATCTGTTGCATAGGTATCGATAGGACAGGCCACTCAGTAAACAGCCAAGAAGGCCACTCAGTAAACAGCCAAGAAGGATATTAGTTTTTGTTTTGCTGCTAGTCTTTGGTAATGAATAGTGGATGTGCATGTGATGTGATGTGGCTTAATGCCAAGTGCCATTAATAAGTCTCGCATGTTCTTGAAGCGACTCTTTGATTTCATCGCTTATTGAAGTAATTCTAAAAAAGATTTGAATTAAATTATTATAATAACATTCTAAACAAATAATTGAAAAATTCACCCTATAATCCCATGAAGAGGGACTTTGCGTACATTCATTTTAAGCATGTGTTGCCATAGGCATATTTTGATTATCTATTCATTGGTGACGTCATCATTTTGACGTATTATTAATTGTGTTTCTAGCAACCATTCTGAGCTAATATTATTGAGACCTGGAGGGAAGCTACCAGTAAGGACTGGGGAAGGGGCAGTGATGAAGTTTTGATGTACCTACACTCTCCATGTACAGTATACTGTACATGCATGAATACATGTACATATTTTCTTTGGAGGACCGTGTACCTACAGTAGCATGTATTTAACAGCTTATTTGTCCACATCCTCAAAGATGTTTTCCATAAGTTCAGTCTGAAAATATTTTGTTCTAGTATTGTGGAAGTGGTAAATAAGACTAAGAATTTGAAAATTGTTCTTATATTTTTTAATCAATTTGTATATATTATGTATTTGATATTAAGTTTTTAACCTTTTCAGCTCTTACCATTCTTACAAATATACAAATTATGTATTACACTATGTAATTTGTATTTTGTGGTGTTGAAATAACCTCAAGGTCTCATGAATTACACATTACTAATGTTAAAAACATGAAGCATCATGCTGATTAAATTGCAATTGAACTGACAAAATTGGTCAATTATAATCTCTGCCACCATAATTGAGGCTATTGGTTTATATTAAAAGCAACTAATTTGTCTCTAACATACGTACTGATACTTTAGGTTAGTGTCTCATATTTATCAGGCTATACATCTAACTTAACTTTGTGATTTACAGCCGGCCAGCTTTGTTGCTCTTCGGGAATGGTGTTCTGACGATGAAACCCTGACAGAGGTGTGCCTGTCCCCGGTGTCTCCTTCAGTGCCGGCCAGGGTATGTCCCCCACAGAAGGAACCAGCTGCCCACAAGCTGCCCTCTCCTGAACAACGTGTTCTTGCCCTTTCTCTGAAATACCCTCCTGAGCTAGTCCCTATTGATGTCTCTGGCTCTGGCTTCAAGCGACTTGAAAAGTTCCGCCAGTCTCTAGTCCACGTGAGTTACCTAAATTTGTGCTTTAAACATACTGGTATTATTAACTGCTGTTTGCCACCAACTCTTTTACTTTATTTTAATGAAAATTCGTACTCAATCTCTGAACCCTGGCATATGATACCAGAACAGTAGTTTGTAAAAGACTTGGTTACAAATAGATGAAAGGTGTAATTTGGTAGGGTGTCAGTAAAAGTTTTTCTATGGAATCATGAAATTACTTTAAGCATGTTCCCTTTCAGTTTGAATATTACAAAGGGAAACATCGGCGGAAGCGTGTTAAGAGAAGGAACACTATTGCTGATACACGAGATGTTCAGATAGCTCTAGCAGACAGAGAGGCAGCCTCCACATCGTAAGTTTTTGTGGCAAATTGAGTCATAAGATGCAATGATAAAAATGACTTATAGAGAAATTTCAGCATATGATAGAATCAACTTGTACATGTTTCTTAATGTTTTATTGTATTTAGGTCTGGGCGTGGCAGGTCCTCCCCACGGTCCGGGTCGCCCAGCTCTCGTGGGGGAGTCTCTTTCACTGATCGCTCCTTTGACACCACAGAAACCCTCGACACCACATCAAATACTACTAAGACCAGCTCAGAGCGAGAGGTATGTCAGTTTGCTAGTGTGGATATACCATGATTGTTGTGAGTAATGAGAAGGCTTAATTCTTTACTGTGTGTGTGTGTGTGTGTGTGATTGCATGCAACAGCTAAGATGTGTTTCTGTAAATGTCTGTCAAGTAAAGTAATAAAGATAAGAAAGTATAGAACAAGTTAGTATGTGGAGGACCAAAAAGAAAATTTTGGCACCAGAACTTAAGAAATAAGTGAAGAGATGATGAAAGACAATAAGTTACTGAATACTCAAGTCCAGAAAACACCAATGACTATAGTGCTGAGTGGAGATGGGTCTTCGTGATATTGGTTTGTACATAGAGAAGGGAAAAAATATATGTATGTCTTTCATTTTTCTGTGATATATTTAATAACACTGCTACCTCATTGTATTATCCTATTTTTACTCATCATTTCTGTAATATTTTAATAATACATGCATATTCTCTCTCTCTCTGAGTTGTCTGTATTTTCCTTCAAACTTCAGAAAGTAAAGCTGCATTTTTTAAAATTCCACAGAATCATCCTCTTTCTCTGGGTGTTGAGGTGTGTGTGCCAGCACTACCTCGCAATGCTCACACGGTGTCTCGGCGCATGGCCAGGGAGAACACTTTTAGGTAAGACTGCAGTTTCCTTGTTAATTATGTTATCATTTTTTTTACATCTTTGCTGAACCTACTTTGTGTACTTCTTAAGTTTGATGCTTTAATAGACTATATAGTGTAACCTTTAAGCAATATCCCACATCTTCAGTAATTTTCTTTGGTAGTGTATAGAATTCTTTTATATCTAAGCACTAAGGCTTGAATTTGATTGATTCTGCAGAGAAAATGAGTTAACAGATAAGGAGGCTGGGTCTTCAGGAGCTAACCCTGCCCCAGTAGTTGGGTCCAGGCAGGCCCTGGCACCCCACATCTCCGAGCTAGTTAAGAACTCCAAACGTGACACTACTGCAGAGAGGCAGAGGTCACATCTTCCCATTTTGACACATTCGCCAGCTATGAACATAGCTGTAAAGCTGAGGTATAGTTCCATTGAATGCTTTTGTGAATGGTTGAAAATATCACTACATAGTTCTTTATCTTAGAGGAAATCATTTTAGAATTGTAGAATTGCACACACAGTTCTCTGTAATTTGTTTATTATAGTGAGTGGTAATGTTCCCTTCCTTGCTTTCACTCAGTGCACCTCAACAAATCCCCAGAGTCTAAGCTATCTCTGGGGCATGGCCCAACACCCCACACATGAGTTAACACATGTGGGAGAACAAGGTTGAAATTACATAAAATTTGTCAGCATTAAAGAAAAGCTGATTTAAGTGTCTTCACATTAACTGAAGTTTCTTCATTATGGAAGAGTTATACTGGTATGTTATTGAATATGTGATTGTGTTGTGCCTCATGGTAGCAAGTATCTTGCTATTTCAGTTGTGAATATTAACATTTTGCATTATATATATATATATATATATATATATATATATATATATATATATATATACACACATATATATACACACGTATATGCTCACAACTTATTACCAAAATCTTGTTTGGCATGAATGTTGTGCTTTTTAAAAAGATGACGGGCCCTTACAAAATTATGCAACTTTTGTTCCCTCTCTCAATTTTGTATCCCCTTTCCTCTTGTCATGCCACATAGTATAGTATGTTCAGACACCTCCTTAAAAAAATTATACATCACCATATAGCTCTAGGTTTCTATGGTTTTGTGTGTGCAGTTTTTCCATCACCCTTTTGCTGGAGAACTAAAGTTGATGGGAATGAATTTCAATTTGAAGTTTCTGTAAAGGATTAACATTTTTGCTGATCTCTATACTCACTATCTCTCCCAGGTTATCTATGTACATATCTTGCGAGTTTCATGCTCGATTGAATAAGAGATCACTAGATTATGATACTTGGGACTTACTGAAGAAGGCACTCATTTTTGTCATATTTTAAACCTAAGTTTTCTGTAGTTATTCTCACGTAACTCAATGAGTGCCAGTTCATTCTAATCTATCATGTGTGTCCCTGCTGTTTTTTTTTTTCTCTCTCTGTCTCTCTCAATTATATGAAAAATTAAAGAAATATGGCTTAAGTAGGCAAATTACATTTTGCTTGAGGATTTTATGGTGGGGAGACATGGAAGGTAAAAAGAGATGAAGAGTATTATAGAAACTTTATTTGATCGCTTAAGTAATAATGCAAATGAAGTGCTTTGGCTATATAAAACAAAATATAATGAAAAAAAGTAGGTACATGTGTTTAGTTGACTAAAGAAAATGGTCACAAGTAGAGTGGGGAGTTTAAAATTACATGAGAAGAACAGGAGAAAGATGATAAATGCATGTTGGGGTAGAATGGGAAAACTACTACTACATTACACCTTGCCACTTGGGGAAGTTCGTAAGAACAGTCATTAATTATTTAGTTATATTAATAGAGAGAAGAGTTAAAAAAATAATAAATGAAAATACATATGTATACATATGCATCCTGAGGCAGATATTGATGTGTTTATCCTCCATGCCTTTCATTATATTGTATTAGTTTTTAGGGCAACTAACATATCACAGCTCTTAGGGGCTATATTGTACAGAATGTAGACTTTATTCTAGTGCAACAGCAATTTAACATGATATTATAAAGTCAGTGGGTGACCAGGTCACAAAGCAAGTTATGCAAAAAAATAATTTATGGATGATAATTTTTTAAAGGCTCCATGCATGTTTGCATGTGTTGGCTTTGTTCCTCTAACGATATCATTATTCACTGGTCACTTGCAACCTACCATGGATGTATATTGCCCTGTGATTTGAAGAGATTCTAAATCCTTGGTTACTTGTGCATGCTCAAATGCATTGTTTGATATACCTATGCATGGCAGTTATGTGAATGCAAATCATAATGGCAGAACTTTATAGGTTCCTATTAAATTCTCACCAAGTTGGGATTGAGCTGTAACTGGATGTAAGTTGGTAAACACTTAAGTGTCAAGATAAAGTAAACATTGAGAAACTTAAAATTTTAAAAAGTTTGCATAATGTCATTGTTACGAAATAATAATAGTCTCATCTTGGCTTAAGAACTGAAAATAGCTTAGGAATTGCAGGATAGGTAGTTTTATAGTTATATAACATATTGATATATACTATATGTATCTCACTATTATGTGCATGAAACAAGACTGGCCTACTTTGTGTCTTTCATTGGCTTGTTCCAGTGGACATGAGCTACAATGTGATATTCTTGCACATCAGAAACTGTGGGCATGTTACTTTTTGCTTGATATTTTTGGTGCTATGAATTTTATATTTCAATATAAAATGGGTTTCGTTATTAGGGAAATGAATAGTCAATAAAACTGTCACATTTAGCTGGTTTCGTAATTCAGTAAACAAAAAATTTAATTGATTTTTTTATCATTTATGCAGAAATTATATAACTTTTTACATGCACTGTATGATTGTTTGCAGAGCAATTACATTTTATTCAATATGTAATGAAGCTCTGAATTTTTTACATAGTCTTCATAGTGAACAGCATTTCATTTACTTCACAAGCTCTGAATTTCTTCACATACTTTCTGAAATTCACTTGTGTGTATTTGAATCATCATATCAGCATAATTATAGCTAATTAATTGTTTGTTGTATTATATGAAATTGCCTAATGAGAACGGATTGTATTCCAACAGAGAAGGAATAAAAGACGAATGCACTCGCTCCTCTTCTGGTAACTGGTCAGCTTCTTCCAGCACTCGAACCTCTGTTGAGTCTGACCAGCATCGGCCACTGGCATCACCTACATCCTCATATGAACAAGACTCAATCCCTTCTGAGTAAGAGTACATTATTAATACAGTTTGGAATACTTTTAATTCAACAAGGGTTACTTTGAAAACAGTATATATTCTAAAGTATAATAATGTAGATATGCTGGTGAATATAGATATATGTACAGTGGAGACTTAATACATGAACTTCAGTAATTTGTTCCAAATGGCTCTTTGAATATCAAAAGTTTGACTATCAATATCTAGAAATCAGGTACTTCATTCTAACCTCAGAAAGAACTTCAGTTTACAAAAATTTCAATGTCAATATTTTTATATCAACGATTTTTCCATATCTTCCTCAGCCACAGGTCACTTGAGTTGGTTTTTCACACCCACCACCACACCATCTCCCTTGGTCTTCAGTATGGTGGCTACTGTAGATTTCAGCATACAAAACTCTGCTGCAAGATATGGGTTTCTTGCTCCTTTCTCTTCTTCATCAATAATCTCCTTTTTCCTTTGCATTTGAGTATCGAAAAGTTTGACTTCCAAAACATTTGCGTATTGAGTCTTCACTGTGTTGCATTAACAAAAAATATTTGCTAGTAAATAGTAAGCTGGGATCAAAATAGATGATATGGGTGCAGCTCATGATGTAAAGAACACACCTGAACTTTGTGTAGGTAAACACAGTCAGTATTTAGACAACTGTAATCTCACAACTCTTTGGTGCCTGGATGATCTAAAACACTTTTAAGTCCTTAGGAACTGCTTTGTTTACTGTAGATCATCTGGCATTTTATGTTACCAGATTCTGTTTCAGATACTTTTGTTATATAACATAACAAATAAATAAATAATGATTTTATCTTTTAATAGTATTTTAGTGAAGGATTGCTTAAGTAAAATGAAATGACAGAAATGTCCTCAAGCAAACAGATATCTACATATAAGTTTATCTGTTCTAACAGGTCTGTTCTGACAAAAGGCCTCATCATACTTTAGAATTTTTTACTCAAATTTATTTTGCAAATTCCTTATAGTTATTCTTTTTTCAGGTCTCTGCATGTTCGATCATCATCTCCATCAAGTAACCTGCGAACAAACTCCAGAACAACAGATGATCTGCCCTCAACTTCCTCCCACACCAGTGATGGCACTTTAACCCCAACTCAAGATATACAGGATATTCCATTCCTAGATGATGACACTGGCTCAGCTTACTCATGTGACACTGAAGGCTACTACACTTCTTTCCATATAGACAGTGGTATCCGCTCCGTCAGTTATGAAGGAAACAAGCTAGCTGAGAGTGAATACGAACTTTTTGGGAAAGGAAGTACCGGCACTACAAACAGCTCTGCCAGCATTGGAACTGTAGTTATGAGGAACCCAGAGAAAAAGACTCCACCAAAGCCACCTCAGAGGGTGAGCTCTTTGGAAAGGAAACAAGAAAACAGAGAAAGTGTAATAACTGTGATTCATGTAAATGGATCTACATCTTCACGTGAAGATGTGGCAGCTGAACTGCCGGACAAGACTAGCAGTCAGGATGGCGACAGCAAAAGTTCCCGCGATGGTGACAGTGGTCGTGAAACGTCCAGTTCTCCCACTGAACCAACAAGTCCGCGCCAGCCTAGCTTGCCTTCTCCAGAGATGGAATGTTCTGAATCTGATCTCGAAGCAGATAGGCAAGAGATTCTACGAGTGAAAACTACAATCAATTCCAGTCGGATACCATCAATGTGTGTTATAACGCCTCCCCAGAGTGATGATGAGAGTGTTAGGTCTGGAAGTGTTCCACTATCCAGGGAAAGTTCAGGGTCACAAATTGACAATCAAGGGCAACAAGCACCTCCTCAGGGACTTCTGGGTTCCCTTGTCAGTCAAGGGCAATCTCATGGTGTTACTGCCAAAATGCTGTCATTCCAGAACAGTGGTGCAAAAAGTGGTGGTGCAAGAAGTGTTGGTGCTATTAGTGGTGGGAAGAGTGCAGTAGATGATAGTACTTCTGAGAAAGACTCTGGAGGAAAAGTTCCGGTGGTATCCCATGGTTACACTCCAACACTTACTGTCATACCCCGGGGCAAGGATGGTGATATCAATGCCCACCTCAAGGGCATCATGCATACTGCAGCTGTGTCTGCCCCTTCTCGGCCCGATCCTGACCAACCCGTTTTGATACGACCATCGCTGGTGAAACAAGCTGAAAGAGAGAAAAGATTATCACAAGAAAGTGATGATTCTCAAAATACTGAACTACAGAGGCAAACATCAAAAGAAGACAAGCAAAAAGCTCAGGGTGAGAAAGGACAGATATATAGTTCTGAACTCATATCCTACAAAGAACTGCCACCACCCACAACCACAACTGCTCACCCCTTCAGTGCTGTGCCATCCAGTGTGAAGCAAAATGTTGTTATCACTCCAACCAACTCTCTAGAGAGGAGGAAAGCCAATCCTGCAAAAGCTGGTGCCAGAGTAACCCTGAACTCTGATGGAAAGGTAGTTTACTCATCAGACAGTCTCCCACGTCGCAAGGGTCACTCTTCCTTTGAACCAGGACCGTACATAAAGCCACAGGTTACGAGTTCTACACAAACTCAGGCTGTGGGAGGTACTGTTAGCTCAACTGTTCCTAGTACAGCACACATCAAACCTTCAGCATCTGGAGCTTCAAGCAGTATACAGCACACTCCACTGCCACCTCCTCCTACCTCCACTGTTAATGCTGAAACATCAACATTGCCTCATCCAATGGCACAGAGACCCCAACAGCCCCTTCCACATTCAGCAACACATGCACCTCCTGGACCAGCAGCGGTTTCTCATCCTAAACAGTTTCTTCCTGTGGCATCTCAAAGCACACATTCTTCATCAGTGACAACTACTCCATCAATGTCAATTTCTACACATAAACCTCCAGGTACTTCACAACCTACATCAAGTTCAGCTCCCCCTTCTCACCAGCAAACAACATTGCTTTCCAAACTCCACTCATCATCACCACAACAGTCTCATCTACCATTTTCAACACAACCTCATTCAGTGCTTCCTGCATCTCATCCAGTTCCTTTGTCTCAGCCCCATCCTGTACCCTCATTGCAATCTCATCCTTCCCTTACATCACAGTCTTCTCTACCCCTTACATCTCAGTCTCACACAGCTCCTTCACCACAACTACATCCTACACTCCCATCACAACCTCATCCTACACTTCCATCACAACCTCATCCAGTTCTTCCAGGACAACCTCACTCTGTTCTTCCAGCACAATCTCAAACAATACTGCCACCACAGACTCATCAGACACCACAAGCCCACCACCCACCACTACAGCATCAGTCATCATTGCCTTCACAGTCTCACATAGTTTCAACACAACCTCACCCAATACTTTCACAGCCACATCCAGTGTCATCACATCCTCATCCAATACAAGCAACACAGCCTCACCCAGTACAGTCATCCCAGTCACTCCCAACACAAATGCCTACATCCTCTCAAATGTTGTCCAGTGCATCACCACAATCTGTTTTACTTTCATCCAAACAAACTGCATCACCTCACATGCCTGTCAAGATACAGCCTAAATCTGACTCCCTTAGCACAGCTCCCTCTCCATCCCCTGTGCCAATGCAGGCATCCATGATACGCACACCTCAGTCTCTTTCACAGCAGAGACTACAACAAACACAACCACAACCTCAATCACCAAGCAATCAGAAGCAAAGTGCTGTTAACACTAAGGGTGAAGATGAACAACCAACTTCTGATAAGCAAATCTCAAGTGTGTCAGGAAGTTCCAACAGTATATATGGAACAACACAGCAGCAGCAACTCAAGCAACAGCAACAGCAAATTCTACAAGCTCGACAAGAGGCACAAATGCAGCTTTTACAACAGCAACAGCAACAGATTTATCAAACACGTCAAGAGGCTCAAAGAGTTATACAGCAGCAGCAACTGCAACTCCAACAACAACAGCTACAAAAGCAACAATTGCAACAGTTACAACAACAACAATTACAGCAGCAACACTTACAGCAACAATATTTATATCAAACAAAAGATGAAGCTCAAATGCAACTGCAGCAACAACAAATTCTGCTGCAACAGCCTATATATCAAACCCATCAAGAGCTCCAGCAAGCACGTCATCATATTCCTCCATCACAATCCCAAACCCAGCCACTCACTCAGCCAGGAGTGACTTCTGGAAGTGTCATCATGGCCTCTCAAGGAGCACCCATGTCTCCAAGAAGTCAACGGGCAGGGGCCTATGTGCATGTTCAGGGACAGGTCTCATCAGGAGCAACCCCACAGCAGATGGTAGCAGCTGCACAAACCTCTCAGGGCAGTCAGTCTAGTAGTAAAAGTGGTCAGCGCTCACAAAACTCACAGGGATACACCCCTGGAGACACCACTTCTCGTGCACCCACCCCTGTACAGGGCCCCATCACCTCCAGTCCTCATCGAGGTGTCCACAGCACTGAGGCCTTCACTCACCAACACCTACGCACTGATCCAGGTACACAATTTGCTAGTGCACAGGCATCTCTCGTAGCTAGTGACCTAGATCCTTCTACTGACCGTGTGCTCTTAGCTTTGGCCCATGCCCGCTTGGCCACTCATCAGCCTTTTACTTTGCCACAAACTAATCATGATAAATTAGGACAGCAGAGGAGAAATATGGAGACAAGCCCTTTAAAAAATTCTCGAATGGGAAACAGCCCTTTTCAAAGAAATAATAGTTACAAACTAGCTACGACTCCTCTTGCTGAAGCAACCAACAATTTCTTTCGTCGTGTTGAAGGTTTAAATTGTGTGGATGATTTTAGAGATGGTAATTTACCATTAGTTAATAACACTACAGTTTATGGTCCTAGAGGTAACACTGGTAAACCTTTTCACTGCCTATCAAGGAAGAACTTTATGGGTCAGAGCAAGAGCCCGGCAGTGAAACGTCCTGTTAGTCCAGGTCAAGTCACTAATCCTAATTTAGGTCAGCGGAGATTTTATGGAGCTCAAGTCATGGTCAATCCAGCACTGCTGCAAGAGCTGAAAACCCCACGAGAAGTCAAAAGCAAAGAAAATAAGGCCGAGGATGAAATCAAAGTGGTTCACAGTAGTCTCACTCCAAGAAGTAAATTAAATGACACAAAACCTCGCATTGTTGGTATGGTAAAGAAAGTAGAATCACCTACAAATGACACTGAAATCTGGTGATGACAGGGCACCTTATAAAATGACAATACAATCTAACATATCACTAGTCACAACATATCATTTCACAGCTCCATGGTCAGTCAAAGTTAAAGTAAGGTGATTTCCCATTTAAGGGCAAGATAAAGTTAAATTTGAAAACTATATAGTACATGAGATTAAAAAGAAACCCTAAACAAGTCATTTCCTTTTATTGTTTTAAAGGGCATGGTGGATGATGCCTTGCCAAGTGCACCTTTTGTCTGACCAGGTAATTTTAGTCGCTACTGCACTTGCTTGCATGTATTGCACTTCCACATCCCTGTACCAGTATCTGTCTCTTATATTCATGATTTACAGCTACTTTCTAAGCACATACATCACATGATGCTGTGTAAATAATGACAGTGGAAGAGTGCAATTAAATAGCCAAGTTCATCTCCACTCCTCAAATAAATATAATGTTCCATAATAATAAATGACATGTATCAATGATCAAATGTGGTTGAGGAAAAGATTTTCTCTTAAGAGAAAAAATGTTGACTAATATTAACAAATCTAATGGGTTAGCAATCACAAAGTAAGCTCAAGGATGCCCCATGCTTATGTATAATATAGCAATACTTCCTTATAATAGGCTAATAATTCCAAAGCAATCTCATTGTTTTACAAATTCCAGTGTAAAATAATTGAATTCTATAAAATTAAGGGTAGATAACAGACATGATAGAAAACAAAGCCTTAATAAATGTGGTAATCTGTAAAAATACTGCAAACCATCAATCTACACTGTGTTCATTCATAATACTAAAATGAATGTGCCAGAAGAATTTATCCAGCATCTTTAAAAAAAATCCTTAGTGTGGTGAATGCAACAGGTATTTTCTCATATGCAAACTATTTTTAATAATTTTCATGGTCTACTCATCAGGTGAGCAAAGCATCAATTGATAAACACAACCATAGTTTAAAGAGGGTTTAAGTAACTTCTTTTCTGAATGCCAAGCCTTGTCAAATAGGATGGATTAATGTTAATGTGATACACAAGTTTTACTTTATAAATACTGTTTTGCAGAGTGTGGTTTACTATCTTGTGAACTGCAGCTTATGTCCTATACCCCACCAGCAAGTTAATACACAACCTTGCCTCACTTAGAAATTAGTTCCTACATCCATCCCACCTCAAGCTAAGTTCCATCAATGAATGAACTGGTATAAATAACTGAAAATATTTTCATCAAAGTAACTGCGGAAGCTTTCTTAAAATGGTAAAGTTGTGAAACACATTGAGTTGCAAATATTTTTCAATTCCCCCTGCATTTGTATGCAGGTGAAGTTTAAACTATTGAAGGAATTTAATTCTTTTGACACATTCTGTACATTACAATATGGATGGATGGTCTGAAGTAGTTAAAAAAAAAAAAAAAAAAAATATGTAGTACACTTACATATGGCATTGTTCATAAACTTTCATGGCAGTTACGGTGCACCATTTCCACCAAATTCCATATTATATACTGTGTAGTATAGAAGTTTGTGTACTGGTGTGTCTGGCAGTGTTGGATGAGCTATTGCTTGCTTTGGCTGTGTGCATATAAAGACAGGTGAAACATGATTTGACATGCAAGTTTTTAACATTAATGAATTGCAATTTCATCCTTAATACTAAGACTTATTATGAATAAAAAATTACCTTTTCCTCATACAGTACATCAGAAAGTTGATTCCAATTAATGAGTTTTTCCTATCACTTGGTTTATAAATCATGAATCACCTGTAATAGATCATAAATATCCATGAGTAGTCATAGCCCACAAATTCTTTCCCACCAGACCATGATTTACACCTTCCAGTAGGATTGGTTCCTGTGGGATGAATAATGTAAATGTAGTGAATGTCATAAGTGAAATTACAGTAAAATCTTGATCCATGGGACAAATTGGAGGCCATTCCTATCTGATAAAATGCACTATAAGAGCTTGCTAGTTTAATCTAAATACAAACTACCTATAAATACCCTTCAAGGTAGAAATGATTAAATTACAAGTTACAACTCCTGAACTAATTTTCTGCACTTATTAGCAACAAGAAAGAGGTAGGATATAAAAGTATGTGGAATCCAGATTCTGTATACATATATATTACAGCTATGTGAAAAAGAAAGTTTCTAATAATAGACTCCTGAAGAACAACAGTGATATATGGCTTAGGTACTAAAAGATGAGTAGTTAAATCTTAGCACAAAAGTTTAGCTATTAGGAAAAGCTTGTATTGCACAGCCTTCTGTTTTTTTTCAAAAGGATTTGGTTTACACCAAAAAATTACTACAATATTCAAATGTCATTTTCTAGGTTTATGCCAGCACTTGGGTAAATATATTTTAGAGTCAATGGGCCTAAGGTGGTTATGGAGGAGTTAGGATGCTCTGCTCAGTACCAGGGTTACCAGACCAGGCTGACACAATTTTAGCTTTGTCTCATTTTATACTGTAAGCTTCTAGTCAAGACTCCTTCCTGTACCAGCATGGCATGGTATCCCACTTGATGCTTCCCGTAACTATTGAGTGAGGCTCTTATCCTGCAGTGAAATCATATAGTTCATACTAAACTAAACATGATATTGATAGTTAATTTTGGTGCAGAACCTCAAGAAAGCACTCCCACATGCCATTTTCTTTCTTGTTGGTGACGTTTAGTCTCTGGAATTCGTTAGAGCTGTGTACTTTTACAGTAAAGAGAAATCTTTGATACATGAAACTTTTGACGTCCAGCTTGAGGAAGAAGCTACAATGAAGAGGGTAACTTGCATTGAGCATACCTATGTGCTGTAACTTTTAATGGCATGATGCTTATAAGCAAACTGGAGCGATTATAATAGCCTGTGTGCCATTATTCTTTCATTTATAATGTTCTCAGGTCTGTGATATTACATGTTTTGGTATCATAACAGTACAAGAAATTTTGTTTTTAAGTTGAGAAAATTTACAATAATACATAGGTATTGTAGATATAGCCACTGTTGTTCTAAGATTTTTGTAAAAATATGTTTATAGCATTGATAGTGTGCTCTTTGGCTTTGAATTGAATTATACTTAAGTTTTTATCCATGACAATGATGAGATTTTGCTGAAATCAGTGAGGTACATGTATGTGTGTGTGTGTGTGTGTGTGTGTGTGTGTGTGTGTGTGTGTGTGTGTGTGTGTGTGTGTGTGTGTGTGTGTGTGTGACACACACACACACGACCCATAGAGAGAGAGGGAGAGAGAATTTAGCAATAGATAAACTTAGTTGCACTTAATTTTGCTTTAGTGTGTTTGCATGTTTACTTTTGTTTTGTCAAAACTTTGCACAGTTTCGTTTACTTACTTGCTTCATGATGCACACTTTGCTCTACTCTGATGCACACTTTGCTCTACTTTGATGCACACTTTGCTCTACTTCAACTTTCCAAGTCTTGCCTATGAAAGGGTCAGAAACCTCACCTCTGCTTTAGCTGCCTTCCCCTGTTACTGTTGCTCACTTCTGGTGCTGCCACTGTGGGAGCGCAACACTACTTCTCTTAAGAAAGTTTGAGACTGATGAACTCTAAATAATTTCAATTTTTTAGTGTATGATTTGGTAAGAATTATCCCAGTACTTTTTTTAAGTTAATTCATACAGTACTTGGAAGAGGTAGATTCTTTCAGGTAACACAGATTATGTGAATACTTGTGCTTAAGTGAAAAAATTTGTATACAGAAATTCAAGAGAACATTGAAAATGTTAGCAGTTGCAAATAAGCTGAGTAAGATTACTTACCATGTTGTGTTTGTGTGGGGTGTTCACTCCAGGCAGGGTGGTGTGGTGGGTGGTGATGGTGGTGGTGGTGGTGGTGATGGTAAGGGAGGAGGGGAGCCTATGGTGTGGCTCTGCTGGGCATAGATTCTTTTCAAGGTTTCGACACCACTGGAAGCTAAAAAGTAAAATTGTATAAATATTCCTCTTTTTGGCTGGCAGCTGCATATAACCATTATATCTTGTGACATTGGCACATTAGCAAGATATATTCTCATCAAGTACAATACACTTGGTCAGCCAAATATGGGAGGTAGATTTTGGCATTCCCATCCACCTTGCCTGCAGTGCCTCCCTTCTATTGTGGTGAAGCATGTTACAGCCACATGTACCAAGACCCCAATATACAGCCTTCTCCTGAAGCAGAGTTTTTGTTTGCTCCTTGGTGTCCCCTCAACCTTAATGCTGCTCTCATCATTGTACTGTGTGCCTGATTTACCATTACATATATTGATCTTTGCTGACTTGTCAGAGGCAGTGGAGTTCATTTTCTTTATTTTTGCTTGCTCTTGCATGTCTGTTGTGAATGGCCCATGCCTGACGTGACATGACGTGACGCATGAACAAGATACAATCCTGCATGATTTAAAAAAAAATTTATACAGACCTTCATTTTCTCACACAGATTCCTTACAATTCCAGCCACAAAAATCTGGTTAAGATTACTTTGAACTAAATTATAGTTTCAGGTTATACTACTACTATGCACTAGGCAGTACACTAAAAATAACTACACACAAGACAATGAATTGAAAACAAAGACAAAAGCAAATTATGAATGTGATGCCTTTGATACGGACACAGTTAAGGATCTTACATGAAGATCCTTTTTCTATTTCTAATGCCCCTCCTTCACATAATTACTGTATTCACATTATATATGATATTTTTAAGGTTTTTAAGGTTAATCTAATTTTTTCCTGGATGAGATTACACAAATAATATAGGCACAAAACATTTTCAATAAATATTTGCTTCTTGGAGTAATTTCATGATGTACTTTTGAACAATGAATTTTGGGAAAAAAGATTTCATACCCACAGGATTTCTTCCTCACACTCTGCTTTTTTGGGGCACAACCCGAGTTAAAGAACCAATGGTATAAAGAATACTGGAAACTCATTTAATTATTTACAGTGCTTTACTGTAAAAATTCTAACAGCACCTTAAAATTTATTTCATTTGCTAATTTCTGTAATGTTTGAGTGACTTGACCTGTTCTAAGCCAACAATTAGGCTTGAAGTAACATTCTAAAAGCTTTAGGCCAAAAAAGAGGTATTCTAAGCAGTGTAAGAGATGGCAGTGTATGTCACCTTCAAAGTGGTAAGTAGTCTTGTGTATCTTGCAATCATTAATATATATATATATATATATATATATATATATATATATATATATATATATATATATATATATATATATATATATATATAATGTGTGTGTGTGTGTGTGGTGCCATTTTGTCAACCTGTCCAGACCACCACAATCTACCACATCCTCACCACACCAACGGTTCTATTTTCTCAAACCTTTCTTGTACAAACTGGCACCTGTAGTCTGTTTACATCCCATTCAAACTGCATAGACTAATAAACTAATAAAGAGTTCAGTAATATTAATAGTAATAATAACCATTATTTCATTGGTGCTTAAATATAAAGCCACATTTCTTAATTTCATTATGTTCCTTCCCCATGACTTGTACAGTCAATCTTCTATGTACCAAAGTTTTCAAAGTTTAGCATGCATTTTTTTCATTCAATCTAGTTATAGTTTCTACTTTACTATCTTCACACATCATCTTAGTAACAACATTCATCAATGAAATGCAATGTGATGGACCCTCTCACAATATCACTATTCATTATCCATTACCATTTTCCAAACATACTTTCACTCTTTTGTTCCCATTGCTCACATGCTGCAACACAATTCATTACATTTTTCACTAATTAAAGCAAAGAATGAAATTACAGGGCAACCTACACCTTTCTTGCTGCTATGACAATCAAAATCCATCATGAAGCAGTTAATTTCATTGGGATGTCTATACAGTATTTCATACAGGGAAATTACTACGTCCCATATTTTACAGCATAGGTACTAATCTTTATACTATAATATGATTCACAAATGGAGGGTATGTAGCCAATCAGAAAGAGGGAACATATAATATGTTGAGTGAACACATTGATCATTCAGGATCATAAAGCAGCTTAAATGCACACTTGTTATTGCCCATTGCTTGGCACCAGATGCATTAAAGCACAAAACTTATACAAGGACACAATCTTCTACAGCAGGGAATGATAAAGAATCCATCTAGGCAAATCATAGCTTGCCAAACTACATTCTGCACACAAAACTAAACAAAGTTCCCAATATAAAATGAAAATGGGATTATCAAATATTTCAATAAGGATTTAAAACTTGAATGAAGGGTAACTTCTGACAACACAAAATGAATGGTTCGGACAAAGATCATTGTGATAGTAATCAAATAGCTTTAAGGATATGTAGTATGTATTGAAAATGATTTACATGTGTTGGAGTCAAGTCATTAAGCACTTCACCTACTTGATTTAATCAATCAATCATGGGGGGCATATGCTGTGGGGATGTCACCTCACCTATCCTATGGTACCACTCCTGGCAGTTATTCCTTCCAAGTCTCCATACAAGCTCCCTTCCTGTACCAAGCAACTCCCAGCTAGAGGCATTGACTTGCCGCAGCCGTAAGTTCTGTGGGTGTCCCCTTGGCCTCCTCCCATGCTGGAGACAACCCGATAAGCAAGATTGGCTTCTGGATAGCATGCCACATGCTCATATAGTTACAACTGGTGTTGATGAACTATGCTGGTAATGGGCCTCAAATCAGTTCCAAGGAGCAATCACTGATTTGACAAGTCATACAGCAGTACCCCATGATCCTGCGAAGGCATTTAGATACTAGTTTGCCTCTTAAGGTCAATTACTGCTCTTATTCAGTCTTTCTTATTCAATACAATATTGTCTATTATGCAGACTCAATTTTGTTTTTATGGTAATTAAGTACACTATTGGTCATCACTTCTCCATTGATTGTATAAGCTAAAAGTCATTTTATGAGTACAGTATCAATCTTCCTTTTTATGTGCATACAATTAAAATCTTCACTAATCTATGTTCTCTTTTACAAAATCATAACTATTCTTATTATCCAGAGGCTATCAGTTAACATCATTAACATTACATTCTTATGTCTATCACTTAATGACTTCCCATCACCACAAAGCTCTGATTTGGAACTGCTGCAACTAAACTGTTGCTATACATAGTAATATTGATATTTCTGTTAAAAAAAAAACTGTAATCCTAATAATGTGTGGTTCCTCAGGGATGTTGTATGGATCTCAGCGTAGTCTACAGAGTGTAGGCCTTATTCCTGAAGGACGAGGTGCAGGTCCATCTCAGCAGCCACCCCGCCCAATCTCCACCTCCCCTCCTCCATACTCGGATCACCATCACAGCCTCACAGACAGTGATATATATGGAAGAATTGGCATGACTCGGCATGTGCAGGTTGGAGGAACTCTGCCTGCAGGCTTTGGGAGACACCAGCGAGGATACAACTCCCTTCCCCCATCTAGACGACAATCTTATGTCCCTCAAACAGTTGAAGAACAACTATTTTTACAACAACAGCAACAGCACCAACAACTCACAAGGAGATCAAGTGTGGCTTCATACACAGCCGGCATGGATACCAGGGATGGACAACGACCTGCAGCCTCTAACCCTAGTACTCCTGAAAAAGTTCTTGACAAAAAGGAAAAGTCTAGTAAAAAAGAAAAAGATAAAGATAAAAAGAAAAAAGAGGCAAAAACTGAAAAATCACCCAAGAAAAAGTGGTTTTGGACATTACCATTGAGGAGGAAGAAGAAAAACAAAGAAGAAACAACAGAGGATGATGATGGAGGATTCAAAGCAGCTTCAGAAAAGGGCGCAAGAAAACTGCTACCACGAGATGACTCAAGCTTCATCCGCTACCCTTCCCCTGACACTGCATCTTCTGATATGAACTCTTCTTACTCAAGTGAGATATCAGGTGACCACAGCTACCGCAGCAGCCCTTCTTCAGAGGTCTATTACTACAGTCAGCGAGCACAACAACAGACCATGCATCTACATCAACAGCAACAACAACAGCAACAACAACAACAACAACAACAGCAACAACAACAAAAACACCAACAGCAAGGAGGTGGTTTAGGTCCACGTTCACTCCCAACCACTCCTGTTTCTCCACCTGACAATAGTCAGTCTTCCTTTGTGTCAGTTAATTCAGCATCACAGGGTGTAATGTCTGATGTGACTGACCTCACCGTGACTGACCTGTCACGTGGCAGACGATACATGAGCCGAGAGGAACTATATGCAGCCATGCGTCATCCTCAGTACTACAACTATCATCGAGGAACAATGACAACTCACACCAGTGATTACAGTGGTCAGAAAAGTACTCCAACACCCAGTCGTAGCACATCTCCTGCAGTATTTGGTGTTAGTCCTTTGCCACCTTATACAGTTAGGCCTCAGGCTCAAAATCTATATGGTGCTTGGCCTCCAGATCAACCAGCAAATCAACATCAAATTGGAAGTTCTCTCAGAGACCCACCAGCTGGTCAACATATGATATCAGAGTCTCACTCAGAAGATACATCACCTACAACAGATGTAGAACCTCCTGAAGCTTATCAAGATTTATCAACAAGTGAAGGCCTTAGTCTTCTCGAGTCTCAAGGAAGACTTAGTCCTAGAAAGCCTCCATGTGGTCAAGAATCTCCTCAGAATCAACAGAACCAACAGTCACAACAGAATCAGCAAGCACAGCAAGGCAACCAGTCAACTCCTAAGCAAACCTCCAGAGGAGATTTCAAGAAAATGATACTGAATAAAAGTATGAGCTCTGCCGGCGGGAACCATAGGATTTCAGCTGTAGAAATGCTGAAAGCCTCACGTCCTGGTATATATGGATATTCTCCTCCTCCAGCTCCTGTGGTAAAGCCTCCACAACCTTCACCATCTCCGTCAAGAGGGGAAGGTGTCATCATTCCACCTTCCTCTCGCAACACTGCCAGGGCACTGCTTTTCCAGAGCCGCTTTGGAAGTGGTCGACGTTTCCGCACTCCAAAGACAGAGATAATTAGTACCACCATTCTGGAGGACCATGGAGGAGAGGTTGTTGAGCAAGAAGAAGAAGAGGATGAAGAGGAGGAGGAAGATAGTGGTTCAGACAGTCCCGAGCATTCTTCACTTCAAAATGTAAGGGGTCCTCTTGCCAGAGCTTACAGCGAACCTTGTGCCTCCTCTAATACCAAGGCCACATCACCTTCCATTTCCCCTGTGGATGAAATTGCTCATTCAACTCCTAATACCACCCTTGAACAACTACCACAACCTCCTGATGTGTCATTAATCACTCCTGACGCAGTACCCGAGCTTCTGCCCTCAGAGAAAGACAAGGAGAATGATGAGAAAGAATCAATGGAAACTGCCCTCTGACATGAGGCTTAATCTAGTCCTTAATTACAGTATCTGTAAAAACTGTGCTCAAGGGTCATCTAATTCTATCCATAATTTTGTATCACCTGTTGTATGAATATGACAAATATTTGTACATTCTGCCTATACGATGAATTCCTTAGGAAACTGACCCTGTAACATTCTTTTCAATATTATTTTTTAGAAATAACTGGGCACAAAATATTCCTTTCAAGAATATTTTAACATACCCAGTTTTATTGTACATTTGTAACATGATCAAATTTTATACACTTGATGTCTTGTTGAACATGAGCTTGTAGTTTCACTGAACATATACAATAGTACTACTGGAAATTGGCTAGTCAGTGTAAATGGTGTAAGATGATTTCTTGAACCCTCTCACCCTATTGGTTCATGCCAATGATGTGTGACTGATGGGCACCTTTGGTGACAGGCTTGACAGGTTCCTTCTATGATACACCCTCAGACTTCTGCAAGACTGACATACTGCCAGCCTGAATGCATGCATGCTCTTAGGGAATGGGAAACAAATGTGTGTGATTCCTCTGTTAACCATAGCATGAATCTTTATCATGGATTTTGTATTGGTTATTTATTTAATTATTTATAATTATTACTTTTTTATCATTGAGTGAGACATTATCTTCATGCTGTGGGTTATTATTCTGAGGATATTGTTCCCACAGTAGTAAAGCTTCAGCATCATATACTTGATGGAGAATGTAGGATTAGCCTAAAAAGTTGGTGTTTGGTCATAGGTAAAAAGATTGAAAATTTACCCCTACCAAGTAGCAGCCTTTTTTTTTCTATATTCCAAAGAAAACATAGTAATGTGTAAATATATTTATATGTATCTTGGGTGTTGATGCTACTATGTATCCTGTAGGGTAAAGTGACAGAGTTAGGAATTTGAAATGACTACACCCTCACTCTTGCTCAGCTACCCAAGGAATTACAAAGGTACTACTAGTCTCAGGGGTCCACACAGTGTTACAGTCACCACTGGGTGAGTGTAGCAGCCAAAGTAATATATATTACCATTCCACACAATTTCTTACTTAGCTAATTTCAACCATAAGCACAAACAAATATAGGTAATTCAAAAAAAGAAAGTGAAAAAAATAAGCCATGCATACCAATGGTGAGTGATTATCTTAGAGTTTATACAGTGAGGGAATTGACCAAGCTGCATAGTATTTTTGCTGCTGCATCTTCATGTGTGAGCCAGACCCAAATACAGCTCATCCATACATAACTGCTTAGTCTTCAATTTAAATATCAGTTCTTATCTCCAATAAGAATGTCAGTCATCAATTTTACTTGACCAAATTTTGATCTCAATTATATATTTATTTAGGATTTCCTTCCTAAGTTCCTTAACATTCCCAAAGTTATGAATTTATGTTCCACTACTTCAGATCTTGTGTTGGTATATACCTTCTATAGAGTTCTAACATGTTATCTGAATTAGGAAGTGCCTTTTTGTCCCATGATAAGTTGAATCATTTGTTGTAGCAATAATGTGTATGATGTATATAGTGTATATTGTCTGTATAAGCTTATAGGAACAGGTGATTTCTGCCCTCTACTTACTTTTTTACGGAAATGTATAATTATGCTTTAGCCATTGTGAAACCAAGATATTTTTTCTTATATATAACTTCAACAGACAAGAGCTTGAGAAGTTCTTAGGCTCATGCTCAAAACACACCAGAGGTAGATGAAAACTTTTGTAAGGTATTTGTCTCTTTGTAAGATGTTTGACAATTTAAACACTTCTTTATATATAAATACATATGGTCATTCCAGAAAAAGGGAATGTTTTGTTTTTTACATTGCTGTGGCAGCTTTTTTTGCTGACCAAACTGCTTATATCAGTATTAATTTAAGTAAACATATGCCAAATTTAAAATATAGAGTAAAAATAGCCAAGAACAAGATACTATAATGTGCTACTTCATACATTTGTGAGTCTTCCTTTTTTTCACTCTAGTACATGAAGGGTAATACCAAAGTTAATCTGCACCTCAGAAGTTAGAAATGACAGTGATCTTTTATTGTTTATGACTTTGAGGTTAGCAATAAAGACATGACCACAACATTAATAATGGTCTTATTAGACACCAAGAATGTATGTGGAATATTGTGAAAGTATGATATAAAGGAAGAATGGTAGTTTCAAATGCTGCTGAAGAGATTGGTGGGTACTAGAAAAGTGATTGATGAACAAGGAAAGTCTATTAATGGAGATATAAGGAAGTAAATAAGAAGATTGGACAAGTTTATGGATGAGGATGAGGTAAGTGTTCACATAGGGACTGCCACAAATAGGTCTAACAGCCTCTTGCAGCTTCCCTCATTTTCCTATTTACTTATGTTCATAAATGAGGTTGTGGCAGAAGCTTGACAAAAAGTGTTGGAACAGAGACAAGAAATATTAGGAGAAGCAAAACTGGACAAAAAAATATGCAGACTACAGAAATGTTGGAAGGTAGGGAATGAACAGAACAGAGTGGCTGTGTGGCCAGTGAACACCCCCAAGTATTGAGAGGGATCATACGATTTGTGTCGTGATTGGCAGGTTATCATCACGTGATTGGCGACGTCACGCTTCCAATGCGCATGTCCATTGATTTTATTGTTCTGGATTGGTAGACTGTACACGCACTGTGTTTTTATTTGCAGGTGTAACGTGACATGAAACAACGTCATTAGACTCACGTGCGCATGCCGGACACTCACCAGCATATTGAACACACGCACTAGGTTGTATACCTTCCTACATGACTGATCATTGTGGACTTAGATTCTGCAGGCATCGGAATATTCATTTAATTACTATGGCCTTAAAAATATCACAGACATGTTTTACAGCAAGTACTCTATCACCTTGCAAGGTCATTTCAATGATTAGAAAGGAGGTCCTAGTCTGTGCTTTTACCAAACAGTTTTTCGTACTAAAGTATCACTGAAAAAGCACACACACATATACCTTGGGTCACCTATGAGGGATAACTGCAGCTGCACTGTGACCATAACGGTACAGAGAAATCTGGGTGGTTGGGATTCGCGGTTTTGTTTACGTGCTTCAAGCAGACTCGGCGGTAAGGATCGAAACACAACTTTTGTAAAAGAAAAATAGCCATCTAAACTGCCGCCACAGCTGCAACAGCTCAACACCGTTCACCTTCCCTCTACGTAGACCAAACTTCCGCTCAGAATACTACACTCAAGTAATGATTAATCTTTACAATACGCCCGCAATAGATACAAGCACGCTACTCACATATCAAAGTTCACTGGTATCCATGATGAGGGTTGAAATGCCGTATCCACACGTTGTGGAAGCCATCCTGACACTGACCACCAGCGACCAGCCACCACTCATGATTCACGAAACATGCAAAGTACACACATCTGATTGGCCACGCACCATCACGCCGGGCAACGTCACACCCCTTCCTATACTATGATTGGTCAGAACGAGGTTATATTCTGCGCGCGCCTTTTAACGAGTATTAATTATACCAGTACAACAATGATAAAATTATTCAGTATAGTAATTGTATAATTTAACATTATTACTTCCCAACAATATCATAACAGAAGCGAGAACTAGACACAAATATTCTAAACCAGTTAATTTATGAAATAGAAGATAAAAGCTTGTCGTTTAATCAACTATCCTCTCAACTGTCTGATCAGCTGTCAAATTGATTAACCTTAAAGTCTCTCTCTCTCTCTCTCTCTCTCTCTCTCTCTCTCTCTCTCTCTCTCTCTCTCTCTCTCTCTCTCTCAGTGGCGTAGATAGGGAAGCAGTCTGCCCCAGATAACATTTTTTTTGGCCACACATTTGGTCCTCACAGTTGTCACCTTTACACCATCAGACCCGTGCGTGGTATTCATATTCTTGATGCACACACGTCTATAAAAAGATACATCTTTATTCAAGAAGAAAAAAAGAAAAGAGAAAAAAAGCGAGTTTGATTTCTGTGTGTGTGTGTGTGTGTGTGTGTGT
>CM035205.1:2372081-2432081 GCA_020233015.1 Callinectes sapidus
TATCTATCTATCTATCTATCTATATATCTATATATATATATATATATATATATATATATATATATATATATATATATATATATATATATATATATATATATATATATATATATATAATATGAGTGCAGTACATTAGCTAGAGAAACAGAAACACATGAAAATAATGGCATATTTAAATACACCACAACTGCGTAACCACACTAAAGTTATAAATAGACCGTGATACAGACAATGTAATTCACTGTACCTTTAACAGGGTATTGTCCTTGACTGTCTTTTAATAGGATGGTATTCGTGTCTCGCTCACGACGCCTAGAATTTATTAGGAGGTTACTGTGTTCTGCAAAAGGGAAATGGAGAAGGTGAGCAGGCAATGCAGTCTTTCCTTTAGATTAAATTGCGGAGCTCTACAATATAGTGCGTATTCCATTGGGGAAGACAGAGAGAGAGAGAGAGAGAGAGTCATACTTTTCACTTACAGATACAGAACCATGCTGCTGGCGTCGCTCATCATGGTTAGTGTGCTCGTGTTGGCCGTCCCCATCGTCCCTGAAAAGTGAGTAGTTTTGTGCCATAAAGAATGAATTCCTAAGTTATCTTTGATGAAGATAAATACGCTAAGCAAACATGAAAATAATACGGTTTTATATATATAGTGGAAATCAACAAAAGATAATGTATATCTTCATGCTGCATAGGAAAATGATTCAACATTATATTTTCAAACATAAGGATGTCAAATCACTTGCGGTAAGTGTTTACCAACAGGTGGTTTGTAATCACAGGTGTTTATCAATAATTAATTGTAACCACGATAGTACTTAAAATGATAAGGAATGTTTATACAACCATGTGGTTTATTAGCAGTCTTGTGGAATTTTTCGATATTAATATGACCCACAAGTCTCATCTATTTCAGAAAACTTTATTGCAATGTGTATCTTTAGACAGGATCGTTATCCTCACACAGGTTGTAATAAATTACTTTGGCACAGGCTCCTTGGCATCCGAACACGTGAACAAATCCTGGACTCCTTCAACGGCCTCCAAAGTAACTCCAGCCTCAGTGGTGGTGGTGGTGGTGATGAAGGCGGAGTTCAGCCTTTCACTGACGATAAGATTCACCATGTCTATAAAAGACATATTCCACACAAATTTTGGGCTCGTGCAAGGCCGCACAATAAATTCAGAAAGAAAAAACATAAGTCACACGGCCATTTATTAAGTCATCAGTCAAAGGGAGATTTCATATCGCCCCCAAAATAATTACACATAATTTTCGCCATATTCAGTAATCATCTTATGACATGTATCATTTTCATCCAGTCATTTGAATATTTTCTAGTCTCTGGTGGAGTGATTTTTATGAACTATATTCTTACTAAGGCCGTCCTTTGCCTGTCACTAGTGTGAAGGGGAATATTACTTACATAATGTGAGAATCGAGGAGAAAAGTTATGTCACGAGTGAAGACCTGTCATACACACACACACACACACAACTAGTGATACGAATTGTTACATTTTCTGGGCCAAATTGCATATCATGCCAAATTTGGGGATTGCCGTGGTACAGAGGAACCGCTTGCGCTGTGGGGGCCTTGGGATTCTCATGCACATGGGTTCAACTCCTGTCCATGGTCTGAGTGGAGATTAAACATCCACTCGGAGTAACGGTTCTCAAATGGATGGGCTTTCAGATAGGTCTCCAACAGGTGGTCTCCTTTAGCCCATAAATTCCCATAAAAAGTCCACTTTGTTAAAAAAAAAAAAAAAAAAAAAAAAAAAATTGCATTCTCATCCCAACTTCATGTTTTCCACTTGGTCTAGAGCAGAGAGCATTGTTTATGAGAACTGGAGCAGTAAGGGCAAAACCTCATGCTGCTTTAATAAAATGATAGCTACAATATTTTCTTTACTTTAAAATAAAGTCAGTCCCTCAACTGATGAAGCAGTTTCCCACCTACAATTCTAACAAAAGTGACATGTTCTGTTTTTTCATACTAGTTGTCAGTGGATAAAGCTAAGCTGCTTCTAATTGCTAAGTCAAAGTGCAGCAGTGTTTGATGGAAAGGAAAGAAGTGTCATGGAGGCTTATGTAGGTGAAGTTAAGATTAGGAGAGATACGGTGTGTTGAGTCACTATGGGCCAGGTTGTGAGGGGAAAGTCATGGAAGATATTGATGGATTATGTGGTGAATTCAAGGGGGAAGATTAGCTGGTTGATGGTTGTGAGTGTTGAGAGGGAGAAGGGAGATGTCACATGACTTCATGGCTCTTGTGAAATGGAGCATGACAAGGCACAGAGGTGAGGTGAGAAGAAAGAAATGTCGTGAAGATAAGAGAAGAAAGCTGGGTAATACATAAAAATCAGTAGCATTCCAGGTGTTGAATAAGGATTGGACAAATGTGAGAGAATATGAGGTGATTGATATAGAATATGAGAAACTGGGAGGTCAAGTGGAAAAGGAGAAGTGGGTAGTGGTGTGAAGAGGTTAAGATGGTTGTAGAGGAGAAAAAGAAAGGCATTTGAAGGATGGAGAGCAGAAATGAAATGCCCATGATGCAGAAAGGAGTTGATGAAAGAATGGGGAAAGTTAATAGAGAATGTTCAAGAGCATAAGAAAATGTTTTCAAAAGTTAATAGAATGAGGAAATGAAAGCAAAGGATAGCAAGACATTGGCAAAAACTGATTTACAAATATTCGTTGATGTAATATATTTTGTACTGTACATTTCAAAACTAATAATCTAAGGAGGTTAATCTAAAACATAGTAAAATCTTTTGAAAAGATCTGAGAATATAGAATAGTAGCTATGGAGGAGCTTACAATATTCTTAGTGGTTCTAATTGGCAAAACAAAGTGTACCTACCATAAAGACAGGCATGAATGAGTTTAATTTATATTTCTTGAAAACTCCCTTATTCTAAATGAAATGCTACAATTCTAAAAACAATCTTGTATGAGACCTTATATAATCAACAAGTCTTCATTATGCAACAAGCTCTTCTCTCCTTTCCTTTTTCCTTACAAGTACTGGTTACATTTAGGTTCTAAACCTAATTCATATAATATATAGAGGGAATCCTACAAGTAAGTCACTTAGATGGATTGTTCTTTTGAAGACTCTAAATCTATGATTTGCTACACCAATGCAAATTTTTTCTATAAATGATGTTCACTCTAAAAAGAACATTACACACTATTCATACTGTTACAGCTGATGGGATGGCCCAATCATTCAAATACGGTTCCATCTTATTTCTATACATACAAGACGACAATCTACAGTTGGCACTTATAAAAAATAACATGTGTGTGTCAGTAAGGCTAATTATAAATCACTTCTGAGCTACTTCCATTTGCTTCAAGGTGTGGAACTTGAAATGTATGTCTTTCTGCATTCCTGCCCCATAAAAGGCATCAATAATTTTTTTTCTCAAGGCACTGAGATTGGGCAAGGCAGAGCATGAAGGTACATTTAAAAGTGTGGAAAAAAAGTTTGCCCAAAGGTCCTTATTCCAGTATCTGAAAAGATAATAAAGACAAGAATTATTACTCAGAAGTAAGGAATTAGTGAAGTGGTGCAGGAAAGGACATAATACACAACACATTAGAGTACGATATTACTAAAGAAAAGAATGGGAACAAAATTTTGAAATAATTGATCCAAAAACAATTCTATCAAAACTTTCATCAACATAATTATACAATACACAAAATAAACTTCATATTTTACTTCTTCTTTAGATATACTTTTAATTTGAATACCAAGGTGAGTTTTAGAAATTTGACAAACATGATGTCATGATCAACCACACACAATGACTGAAAAGAATCACACAGTACATTAGAGCTCTCGACTAACCTCTTAAAGACTCCTGTGATATTCCACTTGCCAGAATCGGTCTTCTCCAAATCCATGTATGTCCCAAACAGGAAAAGATGTGCAATAGCTGCTGCTCCAAAATAGTCAGTCTGATAGGTCCAGGGTCGGCCATCTTTCATCTCACAGCATGTAAACTTCTCAGTTGTAACCTTCAGAAAAATATTTAGGGGTGGCTTGGCGTCACTAAATGCTCGTGGCTCGTATGGTGAATATTTCCCAACTTGTATCTTGGAAAATTGGCATGTTTAAGCACTCGTTTGACTGTATGACTGTGTGTATATATATATATATATATATATATATATATATATATATATATATATATATATATATATATATATATATATAAATATATGTTTGGATGAAGAGAAAAGTAAAAGGAAAATTAAGAGATATTTGGGAGGTGTTGTTGCAAAGACAAGCCCTTCTTAGCATAATGATCTTAGAGCATGATACCACTAGAGTCCAGAGGAAGGAAGTCAAACAAGACCCTGAACTTGCAGCAACAGTTTTCAAAGGCCTATAGTAATATTTCATATGACCTAGACAAGACTTATATAATTCTCTCAGCCATGCAGAAATTTACAAGCCTTTATAATTCTCACTCCCTGTCTCCCCACCAAGTGCTACTGACTTGCTTTTGTGTCCAAGTAATAAGATATTTACTAAAGATAGTGAAGCATGATCTATATGTCTTCATGTAGTTTGTGTGTTGGTAAAGAAACAATAAAACACTGTAAAATGCATGCCTTCCAGTAAATATGACCAGCCAGTAGCAGGCCAGAGCATTGATTCCCTCATGTAGCCCTCGTGTACTACCCAGCAGGAGTAACTTATGCTTCTTGCAATTGTGAACTGAGTATGCATAGTATTATATAGACTAAACATCAAACAAACTGAATTCTCAAGTGAGCATAAATACTTATGGTGAAAGCATATGAAGTGTAGATGTAAGTCCTTAACAATAGATATGAGACGGCTACAAACAATAACAACATACATACAATATTGTAAAAAACTCACTACTTCAGTAAATGTTGTTCCTTCAGGAAAAGCTTTCATGTCAATGCTGCGACCAAAGTCGATCAATTTGAGACACTTTGTATCCTCTGAGAAAATGTCATCACACGGGTTACTTTTCGGGATGGCTTGGACGAGGAAATTATCTGGCTTGATGTCAGCATGGATAATATTGCAATTATGTACAGCTTCCAAAATTGAGAGTATTTCTACCATGAAGAACATGGCAATACCTTCAGGCATGGTTTCGCCAGCAGAACGATACCTGTAATAAATAAAATAAATTTAAGCTTAAATAAATTCAGCTTTCTTTTCATCTAATCTATATCAATGAATATAAAGGTTCACAGCATAAACCTTGAGTAATAAATCCATACATACATATATAAATTAACAATAATGAGAGAGAGAGACAGAGAGAGAGAGAGAGAGAGAGAGAGAGAGAGAGAGAGAGAGAGAGAGAGAGAGAGAGAGCAACATACAGTATATAACTTAGAAAATCTGCAGAGCTTACCTATTAACAACATCTAAGAGAGTACCAAATGCATGATACTGGCTCACAAGAGCTGATCCATTTGAGAAGAAATATCCTCTATCACATTTCATGACACTTTTCAGAATTCTTTCTGAACATTTAGAAGCCTTCAGGCGTTGTCTCAACTCATGGCAAATATAAAATTCCCAAGGACATGCTGGCTTTTGCACTTTCAAAATGACCTGAAATGAAGAAAAATTAATATAAAGTAACTTCAATACCAAATTCTTGTAAGTGGCGTGTGAATTGACAACACAATGAAAGAAAATAAGAAAATAAAGTATAAGCAGTTCTGATACATCAAATAAAAATGAAGAATTGGAATACAAACAAAATGCTGAGTGACTGAAGGAGTTGAGTATTTACATATTGTTTGTCCACATGGAAGGAATGTCAGAAAAGGAAATGTAATAGGTGCTAGATGCTCTTCAATGTAATATGAAGATTAAGTTCCAGTGTAAGGAACAGAATAAAGAAGGGAAAGGAGATAAGAGCAATCAAGGAGCAAATGAAAAAATAAGATTAAATAGGAATTTTTGTTAGAAGCTATTTGGAAGTATCACATAAATAATGATGGAAAACCAAAAAGTCAAAAGGATCTGATTGCTCATCATATTTTATATTCATACACTAATCAGACCACTTTAGTGTAATTCTAATAAAATAGTAAGATAATTATTGAATAAGTTATTTGAACATAAGCAATAATAAAATTATCAAATAACTTAACATCTGTTTACAAGAACAAATACTAACGAATGAAAAGCATAAATAAGGTTACCTGTTGTTCGTCATCATCTTCCTCATCATAAGGCATCACTGTCACATCTAAGGCATCCACAGTTATTGCCCGATACACTTTTGCATATGCTCCTTCCCCACACATCTTGTAAATATGGAAGTGTTCCTTTCCTAGGATAACCTGAAGATAAAATTATATCTCAAATTAGAATCACACACGTAATCACGTCACATGAGAAACACAAATAAAATTGTTGAAGACTTACAACCTATTGAAAACCATGAGTGGCACTAATCCTCATGGATGAGGAAATGGTAAAGGAAACTTATCATCACTGATAAAGCCAAAATTAGAACGTGTAGCACCAATGAGGTCATCAAATACAAAAAATGAACATCAAGAAACATCAGGAAAGGATTCAAAAAGCATCAACAAAATTGGCTCCAAGCTTGTCGGGAATATGTATTGTATGAGGAAAGACTATCAAAACTGGAATTGACAATACTGGAACAAATAAGATAAAAGAGACTTGATAGCAATTTATAGAATGATGAAGAATATGGATGTGCTCAATAACAAAGACCTAGTAAATTGTGACATGAGAAATACTTCCAAGAGAACATGGAGAAAAAAAAAAAAAAAAAAAAAAAAAAAAAAAACATACAGCTTTCCCCATAAGGTAAAAGATACATAGCATGAGCTGGATGAGAAAGTAGTGTGTGCAGAGACAACACAAAAATTCAAGGCCATGAGATAAAAAGATGGGACAGCACAAGCCTGGCTCCCCTCCCATACATTACAATTATAGTTAAATAAATATAATTAGACAAACACACACATACTTTTTCAGCTGAATGAACTAATCTGGCATTTACTGGCATCTCCGGGTAAAATATACGAAATAAATAAATAAATAAATAGACATTAATTATAAGCATAAATAAGTAGTTGCTTCTATAAACTTACCTCCATACCAGGCTTGAAGTAGGGCACATCTTTCATGATTGCCACATATCCACCTCGCTTGTCAAGAGGCACCTTCAAGTTAGAAAGAATGTTTTTCATAATATCTTCATCAAAGGGATTAATGTCTCTGGAGCTGTCACAGTTTTTGCTCTGAAGATTTAAAAAATTTAAATAAAATTAGATAAAAAATGTGAAAGCCTTGCTCATACAGCTTATAGAATTTTATCACACAAGTTAACTTAAATGAACAAAGCAATTGGACTTGGATGTTCAATTTTTGAGACTATGGATCTAAATGGTAACAAACTGTAAAAGGAGAGGATAGTTCACTGTTCAAGCAGAACAGTAATAGGAATGTGTGATGCTTCATATTTATACAGATGGAGGTCTAAGAGAATTGACTATAAGGAAGTTATGTAGAAGATCAAGTCTAGCAAATAATGATAGAGTAGAATTCATATCAAAATCAAGGCTAAACACAGAGATCTTCTGTGACTGAAGATAAAAATACAAAACTTGGCACCTTTTCAGTTTAGATAGAGATGAAGAATGAAACGGGAAGTTAATTAAAAAAGAGTTGGCATTGGTTGAGTCACTATTATGCCAGCTAAATGCAAATAAAACATATGAATATGAATTAAAATAAAATAAATCAAGTCTTCCATACCTTAATGTCTGAACATGACAACATCATGCCATCAAAATCCATCATCATCTTTGCTGCGGTGCTGCAGACTGATACTGAGCGACCTTCATTCTTGGGCTTCTGTTGGGAATAAAATAAAATAAAATGAATAAATAAAAAGGTAAAGATTTGTGAATATAATGAATAGTAAATAAAAAATTAATATAAATATAAAAGTAATCAACTTATTTATAAACCATGCCAATAATTCCACAGGGTGTCCCATACCAAGCACCACACAATCATACACACACCATTCATATTTTAATAATGTATCTATCTCAAAATCCATCTTTCACTTGACAGTCTATCTATCTAACATGTCAGTAATCACACACATGGTGGCCCAGACAAAGCACCACCTACTCATTCACACTCTTAGTCCCATTAGCCCTTTGTGGAAAGGAGTAGATTCATAAACTACCCTTCTCTATCTCAGCTTTAGCAGAGCACAGCTTGACACCATACAATGGTTTGCTTATGCCTCTAATAATGCCACTGTTCTCTACCCGCACACCTATTTATTTCCTTAAATTATAGCAGATGTGAGGTAATTCCAAAGGAGCCCCTTACACCTTAACTGTATCTTTATACAAATGTGCTATGCAAGATACACAAATACCAAGACCATGTCATTTTCATTCATTCACTACAAACACTTTATAAAGGAGGATTGTATAAAAAAGGTGAAGCAAGATGTGGCAAGACTAGGAAGCTCACAATAGTACGTACTTTGATTTAGTGATCTCTCTATCATGAGAAATCAGATTCAGTGAAGTAGGCCACCAAAACTGTACCTGACTAATGCTATGGAATATTACTAATTGACTACTCAAACACTATCATTAAACTTACTCTAGCTGTAGTAGTAGTAGTAGTACAAGGCAGTGACTCTGCCAAACTCTCCCCTCTTGACTTGTCAGCTAAGTAGCCTGATTTGGTAAAGTCTCCAACTTCAACTCCAGGAACAGATTCACAAGCCAACTGTTTGATAAAAGCATACAGGCAATATATATATATATATGTGTATATAAAATCTCAGAGCTGGGCAAATAAAGTCTGAAGGACCAGATGTGAAACTATGGCAAGAGTCTTAGATATGGTTATATATTCACCTCTTCATCACATTGTGACTGGTGAACACGAGAAACATGAGCAGTGCTTAAGGAGAAGTTTCCAGGTTGGCTCAAGCCATGCACTGAATGTCCTGGAAGTGTATTTGAAGTTGTACAGCCTGAACTACTTGATGATGACCTGAAAGGGATAGAGTAAGAAAGATCATCATTGGTATACATCTTGGTTATTAAGAGAAGCTGCTAGTTGAATTCTACAGTATTCACAAATTAATTCATTGTTATGAATACTCAGGATCAAATAACACAGGCATCCCTTCTTAGATTTTCAAAAGCCCATCTTTTCTTCTTCATATCATGCTTTTCAAAACAACACTTTAATATGCAATATTAACTAAAGATAAGGAAGACCAAAATGCTGCACCTGTACTCATGTGATGCTTCCATGATAACAGACAAACCCGTCTCAGATTCAGCATATGGCAAAGTCGTGGCAGTGGTCACACTGGCAGGGACTTGAGGTTTAGTGGTTGAAGGGGGAGGCATCATGTCTACTTGGTTGTTATTTTTTAGCAAAGAGTAGGGCCTTTTCTCCTCTTGTATTAAGGGAAAATGTCTGGAATACAGAAAGTTGATTTTTGTAAAAATTTCCATAATTTACAGGATACTTATGCATATTCAGCCTTGAATGGCTTTATGGCAGTTCATATTCATGTTTGGTGCTACCTATAATAATCGCGGTATAAACCATTACTGCTAAATTGGACAAGTTTGTGATGTACAGCAACAAAACATTCTTGAATTCAGCAAAGGCTTTCTTTCTTTGATCTCATTCCACGACTGATCCTGCAGTAAAAGGCTGTTCCCTAAAATAAATCACCTAAGTTATATTCGTCACTAGACAAAAAGAAGTTCAACATTGACTAAATAGCAAAAATACACTTGGCTGTAATGTTGAGAAAAAAAATAGAGCTTACTTGTCTGTATCAGCAGCTATGGTCAAATTGTTTGAAGTTGATGGATGTCTTAAGTATCCCTGTGACCAAGGTACTGGGGTGGATGCTACCTTGGCCATGTGACTGAAAATCGCTTCATTGTTCGGCATCCTAATAGTAAAATCTTCCATCTGTTTGTCATCTAAAGGGACTATATCATCCAGATCTTCATTCTTCATGCTAGAAACCTGTTATGGATAATAAAAAAACATGATAATTAAGGTTTCTAGTAAAAAATGCAAGTGATGGGAATGTCTGTGTCCTTACAGCAGCGTTCTTCAATTTTTCTTTTTTTTGAGGACCTGGCCTTGTTTCATATACTCTCTTTATGACCCAGGATGTCTATTCTATTACCCTATACCTGATATGGTAACTGATTCTCTCTCTCTCTCACTACTTAGTTTCATTTTTTTTCATATATCTATCTATAATGTGATGATCCACTGAAAAAGAGCTTGCAATCAAGTTTTGTGTTCCAATCTGTTCCAGTCCATACTTTGAAGAACTCATGTTTAGTGTATTATACAGAATCAAATGCTAAAAGAAAAAAAATTGAATGAAAAGTATGAAAATGATATTTTTATGTCCAAAATGTATTTTTTCACTTACCTATTCCTTCTACTATAGGCAATGAACACATTATCTCCTTGTGTCTGTCGGTCCATAAAATCAACCCCCCCTTGCACTTAGTAAAATTGACTTTCTGAGGGAAAGCAAGACACTTCCTCCCTACTGCTACTCCTTAAATTCAATTCTTACAATCATTATGGATGAGAGAGAGAGAGAGAGAGAGAGAGAGAGAGAGAGAGAGAGAGAGAGAGAGAGAGAGAGAGAGAGAGAGAGATGAGCACTAAAGCTTATATTTAGTGACAACCTGAATCCAAATTTATATAAATGCAGCAGATTTGTATAAAAAAATCAAGTAATTCCTCTAAGAAGATTCTCTGCACAATCTTGTATATATAAATACAGTAATGCATATACTCACATAGAGAGACTCTGTATCATTGGCCTGCCTATACGCAAAATTTCTCTCTTCAATTTCTACTCTTTTAGCATCTTGTGTCTCCTGCTCCTGTGGAACTGGAATGTATTTTGCTGGCTGGAGGACTCCAGACATATGACGGCTTTCATGTGGCAACAGAACCATACCAGCAGGGGGACAGTTTTCATCCTGGATCTCAGGGTAGGTCTCAGCATCAGATGGTGTAGCTTCCTGTGTCATGGGATGAATGAAGTAAATCAGAAAGGAAATAGAAGATAACATCACTATGATGATCATGTAAAATTATTTAGTAAAGATTAAGAGGAACAATAGTCTATAAATATTTGTTTTCTCAGATTCATATATAAAACTTTGTTGTATGTATTGCTGATCAATAAGCATTTAAAATAAGTTTACTAAATAAGGCTGTAATTTAGAAATTGACAAATTATATAAATATTTGAATTGAGATCTTGGTTTTCCATAGAAAGCTATATTTTTTCCTGTTGACTCCAACAACAATGTGAGAACTGGGAAACCAATGTTCTCGACATTTCTTATATCACTCAAACAAAAAAAACCTTTTGACAAAATGCTAGAGATTAAGTCAAAAATTGTATGGAATTAACAAGAAACTTTACATCAATATTTGAGATCTAAATTTGTTGATAGGTAGAGTTAAGTTATACTAGTAAGTGGAACCATAGTCTCAAATGTTCCTCCATCTTTTAAAAATCTTGTACCACATTTTATCCATTGTGTGTGTGTGTGTGTGTGTGTGTGTGTGTGTGTGTGTGTGTGTGAGAGAGTGCATTGGTGCATGCATGTATCTGTGTGAACTGGTGTCTCATCTCAGGTATCTCCTTTTGTAGAGAAATTTCAGCCTGATATATGCACACAAATATCTGTCAACTCACAATAATTTTTGGTATTACTGGAGCAAGATCTGGTGTTTTTGTCGCTGTTGATGCTTCTACAGCTGCTGGTTTTTCCTGGAGGACCCGTGTCAGCGATGGTATTCCACAAGGTTCTGTTTTCTGATCTTGACTCACAATATCACTGAAGATTTGGAATGAAGGACCTTCATCTTTTTTGCACTCATCCTAAAATGAAATAATTCTTAATTAGAAATAATTTCTAACTTTGTTATACAGTACTCCCAAAGTTTCACAGTACCCAAGTTCCAAAATCATCAAGTTTCATGCAGAGAAGGCCAGCAACGAAGCAGCCACATTATTAAATCACTAAAACTTACCTTATAAATAGGTACCAAATCATCTGATGATGCAGGTTCTGAAAGCCTGGCTCCCAAATCACCAGAATGATGGGACACTGAATTGGAAAGGGTGACAGACCAAATATCGTGCATGATGTTGGCAGCATCTCCAGTGGGATCGATGAAGCTTAATCCTCGAGAATTTCCACTAGCGCTGAGGCTCCCTTGCTCATTAATGGCTGGAATATGTTAATACTGATAAAAATGTGTTGGGGTACTACAAGGATAAATAATGCTGAATTCTTTCTTTTTCACAATGGAGCTAAAGAAAGACAAAGTTAGCAACTCCATCACACTGCAGGTATGTTGTGTTATAATGCAGTACATCTGGTCATTAAGAAAGCACCTGCCTCTATGCTTGTTCTACACTAGGCAACTCAACCTTCCAATGAGTCACAGGAAGGCAGACAATTAGCATTTAGCTCTGACAAAGATAAGTATTGATATCCCCTTTGCACTTAACCTGATATTTACACACTGAACATGGAAAAAAATGTCTGTACACGAAGAAGGAAAAAATAACGTTCAACAGCAAAAAATATCAACATAAGGAAAAAATTAACACAAAATAGAAATGGTGTAACCTCATGGCACATTATCTTTCCTGATCACCACCCCTCTATCTACATTGTCCAGATTCTCACACATTCCATTGCCTCACAAAACACTGGAATTCCTTCACATTATCCAAGAACATTATTATTATGATTCCTCAGAAGGTTAGTGTCCTCAGAAAAAACATGAATTAAAAATACAACAAAATTTAATTACCATAGCAGGAGTAAAGGAAAACAACCAACAAAAATGGATGAGCCACCACATCCCATGTACAAAGACATGTTTGGCAATTTCTCAATATTATCAATACACATGAGATGGAGAACAATGGTGTGGAAATAAGAAAATGCATTCACATCAGTCAAAAATCATTGAAACTTGTTTTCAAACATATATACTTCAGCGTACAAAACTTACCAGTAGGTAGAACTGGGTCACTGCTGATGGACTCTTTGCCATACCCAGCTGGTATTACTGGCTCACTTTGGAGTAATATATTTGCACTTTCCTCATAGATCTGCAAAAATTTGTAGTTACTTTTTAGATATATAATAGAATGAAACACTTTCAAGAATCATATATCATTATCATCACCATCATCACTTAGAAAACTTCATAAACAGCTGTATGTGTTGTCAGCCTTCTTCACCTAATTGCAACTTATCACATTTCAGTCACAAATACCTCTCTGTACTAGCTTAGACCTCAGAACATATGGACCACTTGTTGAAGTGTCCTTAGGTTTACCTCTAAAAACTGTTATAATTATAATAGGGTCTCTTTTCACCCAGCCATCCTACACTGCCCTCTCAACATGCTAACACCTTATCTCTTATGACCCAAGACCATTTGCTCAAGGATCCATTTGATCACGCTCAATTCTGACTTCTATCATCCGCTGAACCATCTTTCTTCCCCAAAGTTTCATTACCATGCATCATTAACATTCTCAGCAGACAACACTTCAGAATCTTTTTACTGTAAACTTCCTGAAGTGTGAACAAAGGCAATAGTTCCACAATCTTTCTCTATCCACTAAATCTTGCCAATTCATCTATCTATCTATCTGCATTCATTACCTTATGTATGACATATATCTCATACATACCACATAAAACATAGAGTAGAATAATAACGCAACTTTTCAGCATGTTGCACAAAGCCATTTATTTTTTATTATTACTGTGCCAACCTCACGATGTGAAAACATGATCCAAGTTATAGGCAAGTTCATTATCAGGTCCTCCTGCTATCTTCTGAGTAAATAATTTCAAACTCCACCCTCTAAAATGATCTTCAAATTATTTACTTAAATCTACCACATACTAGACTAGGAGCGAGCTACAAGAACCACAAAGAAGGATGCTTGGTTCAAAACCAATTCCTCTCACACATTCACTTCCTCCAGAAAATTTACTGCTAGGCTCTCTGCAATCCTTTAATGGTGCAATATCATCTAATAAGTAATAATTTAATATATAATAAGCAAAAACTAGTAGTACTCACATTTGATGCATTGACAGATGCATTCACAGATTTGTTGATGGCTAGCCAACTATCTTGATATAAAATACTTGACTGCAAAGAATAAGAAATAAAAAATCCTTATATAAAAAATGTTCCAGAAATATACTTTCACAAACAAAATATCATATCTGAAGACAAACATTAATGCACAATACAATCAAGATAAGAATAACAAATGTGACAGGGGAGGAATAATGATAAATATCATCACTTTATCATATTGATTCTCAAGTCTACTTCCACCCCTCATTACTATGGTGCATCTGACACATGGTTTGGATTTGTGCAGAGAATTTTAGCCATAAAATAATCTTTAACACCCCACCTTCAAAATTCAGACTATTGGTGTTCAGATTAACAGACTTTTACTGTCGTTACATAAAGAAAAGAAATCCATGCAACTACATGAAAAAGATGGTAGGAGAACTGAGGAGAAGAGTTTTCAGACTGCATACACATTTGTCATGATCCAAGGGAATTACAATGAATGATTGGGCTATTACCTTTGATTCCTTTCTGGGGTTCTGATGAGAAACTTTAGGCTGAGAAGGTGGAGGTGGGTTTGGTGGTGCCACAGACTGTAACACAATTGACATTGTCTAGAATTCACCCAGTAAAATAATAAAATGGATAATGGCATTGTAATATATCTTCTTACACAAGCTTTATCTTCAGACATCTAACAATACACATAAAGATACAGGAACTTCATATTGAAAAACTAATCTTAAAAAGTAGTAGGGCAATGACTATGGCATATCTTTAAAGTATCCTTAATTATTTATCAAGATCCTTCTTACCTTGACAGAACTATCTTCCTTTTCTTTACTTTGGAGCTTTAATAACTTCTGAATCATTTCTTCCTGTTGCTTGAGCCTTTCCTGCATTTGTCGAAGCTCATCTTGAAAATAGAAAAAAATATTATACAGAATGAATAAGTAATGTGCATGAAATAATGCTTAGAGAGGATGGCCACTGATTCACTGATAAGATAAGTTATGACAAATTTGAACATACATTTTGATCATGCAGCACTCAACTCATCAAAGAAAAGCTCTTTGAAAGTCACAGGTATATAGGTGTTAATTCAGAGGTGACAAGATGTCATTGTCATTCTAGGTTGGATCAGAGGCCAAGCTAAAAACTGACTTCAAATCAGGTGAGTTAGAATCTGGTATCAAGTGTTTTCTTTACCTGATACATTCCAATGGTGGGTATCTAGGAAAGACCACAGTTCTCAAACACTAAACATTATAAAATGCAAATTCATTCCCCATCATATCTATCATAATTTCCATACCACTCCTTTGTGTATTACTGAAAAACTCAGACACCCAACTATACAGGTAGATCAGTAATGATGTTACTGGTGTAGGACATGGATCTTTTGTCAGAAATTGTGAATAACTCTCATATTTTAGTTATCAATCTATCACCTCACTATAAATCAAACTAACAGGGGACTCAGAATCTCATCTCAAGTGAGCCACAGTTGAGGTTCTAATGAACAAATGTGTTGAAACTAATTCTTCTTGAGGAATTCTTTTCATAACATATATATTTTGAGTCTCTTAGTAAAGAAATTAAACATCATCTTTCTCCCAAGTTAAATCATCTCTAGATTATACATATTCCAATGAAATGTAATTTATCATTGTTGCAGTCTATCCACTGCAAATAAACTTAAACTACACTAAAAATGTAAATACATACCTTCTTTTTTCTTCTCCCTCTGTGTTTTTGTATACTGTGCTGCCCTCAGCTCTTCAAAACTGAATTCCTCAGTGCCACAGTACACCTGTTAAAGGTAAGTAAATACGTAAATCAAATCACTTTATTAAAGTTGTGAATGTGCATACACTTACACACACACACCTCTGTGAAACAAATCAGCACTTTATAAATTATTCACCACCACTTAAAAAAAAAAAAAAAAAAAAAAAAAAAAAAAAAAAAAGGGTGGGGAAAACAGACCAAAGTGAGCAGGTTCCCAAGGCTCAGATAGAATATGAAAGAGAAAAGAAAATCATAGAATATCCCATTTCTGGAAAAGAGCACCCACCACCATAACTGAAGATGGTAATTATTACATAACAAATAATTATCACCATCATCAGAATAATATAACTTTAAAGAATCAGAACAGAGGAGTCTTCATATCTCACCTTGTGCTTACAATACTGAGGCTTAACTTTTGGATCAAATGGCTCTGGAATAAAGAGCTGAACATGCCAGCTGTCATATTCATCCTTGTGCTGAGCAAGAACATGGCTTGCTGTGGATAATCTTGAATGACTTTTTGAGTACTGTGCTGCATTTTCATCTTCATGAACTGCAACAAAGTAACACCTTTACATTGTTTGACCATAACATAATAAAATGAAGCACATTTCTGGATGACTGGCTCAAGAATGTTATCATATATGTTTAAAGGGAGGAAGATGATGAGTAAGTAAAGTCATACCTCTACATACGAGTTTAATTCGTTCCACAACTGAGCTTGTATCATGAAATAGTTCATATGGTGGAACAGGATTTCCTATTTAAATACATGTAAAACTGAATAATGCATTCTAACATGAGAGAAACATGCAAATTAAAGTTTAGTAATACCTATGTACACAGAAAGAAAGTTAACATTAATAAGGAAAACAGTGACAAATGGTATTTGTTATTAAAATAAACATTATAAATACAGATAATGTAAATAAATAAACAAATAACATAATTATCAAGTGATAAAAAATGTACGTAAGTTAACTTGCACGGCGGAGGTGTAAGATGGTGGTGGAGGAGGGGAGGAATGACATCAGTTGACGAGAATTAAACATACATAATAAATATAATGAACTTAATAGAGACTTAAAAACAACTTCACACTGTTTTTTTTAATCTTTTCTGTTTTATCATTTTTTGTATTTATTTATTCATTTTTTTCATTCACTGCAAACCAGTGGTGGCCTGGCGTAACTACATGCTCGCAGTTCCTATGGTGAATATTTCCTCATATCCTGGGCAACGATTAAGATCGCTTCCCAGCTCATATCTTAGAAAATTTGCAGGGTTAATATAGTCTATCATAAAATATACAAGATAATAAGTCTTACCTGAGAATTCTGGCTTGTGGTACTTGTCAACATCCTCCACAGCCACAACGTTTACTGCATTTTGCTTAACTTTAGATTTTGACCACTGGTTGGGTTTCCTAATATTTTCTTGGTTGATTGAGGCACCTAATCCCAAGGTACCCTGACCATCAGATGCATGGTTTGAAGGAACATTTGATGAAGTATCCTGAGTTCACAAAAAGGACGAAAAAAATGTAAACATGATCACAAACTTGTACTACATACATTACATGAATGATTTATCTAAAAAAATTTTTACAGGATCCCCTGAACCAGTGCCATTAGACCTCAGGGAGTCATTATCATTTTGGCAGGTGCCTACTGCCTCCTCCTGATGGTTGTGATGATATACAATAAAGCAATAAACAAGTTGCTTACAACAAGGTGAAGGACACTATATCATTAGTGTTTTAATGCAAACAATACCAAATAGAATATCATTACAGTAAACACTGACTTAATATATATAATACTACTGGATTGCAATCATAATGAGACTGAGATGTGTCACTGAGCCCTAGACTGATTGTGCTATTTGTATTCACAAGTGCTTACTTTGAAGATAGAAAATGCTGGACCATTCATCTTTGAGGGCAAATCTTGGACACAACGACCAGCTGGACCAGCCAATGCAGGCCCACTTCTGTTAACACCAACCCTATGACCCTGGGGTTTTAGGGCACAAAGAGCCACACGCTGTTGCTCTGAACTGTTATTCTCTTGGTCCTCCATCCTCCCCTCTATGGTACGACGACTCACTCTCACCTGGAACTTCCTGGATATAGAAAATAAAATGCATGTAACTTCATAATGAGAGAATTGACAAATATTAACAAAGATCTGTAAAAAGGTATCCTATATATGTAGTACTTTATTGATCTACTCACTTCAACACATTAATTTTGCAATACTATGACATAAAAGTAAATAATGTGACTTTGATAGTGCATGTCATCAGAAAACAAGGGACCATATACACAGCAACATCAATAAATAAACTTACTTGTGAGATTCCTGAAGACTGCTGAGAGGTTTTGCTCCAGCCTGAAAACCTTTCTCATAAATAGCATCAGCTCGTTTGTAATTGCCAATCTTTTCCATTTCCCAGGCCCAGCTGATGTAGAAATCCGATAAAGATAAACACAAGTCTTTGGCCTCCATTGTCTGGTAAATCTCCAATGGATTTGTTGACAAGTTGGCCTAAAAGAAAATAATAATAATAATAATAATAATAATAATAATAATAATGATAACAACAGCAACAACAACAACAACAACAATAATAATAATAATAATAATAATAATAATAATAATAATAATAATAATAATAATATGAAGAAGAAGAAGAAGAAGAAGAAGAAGAAGAAGAAGAAGAAGAAGAAGAAGAAGAAGTTTTACCAGACAACTGCTCCAGAAGAGATGACAAAAACCAATATGAGACAGAGAGAGAGAGAGAGAGAGAGAGAGAGAGAGAGCTGGATAACCACTCACATATTTGATCCAGATGTCCAAGAATCGCTCATCATTCACATACTTTTCCCGAATATCTGCATTGGTAAATATAGCCACGATACACTTTTCAATCAATTTTGTCAGGTTTCCTTCTTTGCCTCCTTTGGGGTAATTCTGCTCCACCCACAGAACATAGCGGTACCAGACATCCAGTGGGTCACCTCCTGTATATGTTCGCAGCTCCTCCTCAAATTCACTGAAAAGTTACCAATATTTGATTGAAGATTTTCATACTCTCATCATCTGCACACATCCTATTCTTACATGTTATAATGGGTTCAGTATATGGTAATTTTGATTTGCAGTAAGATTTTCAGAACACATGTGTACCTTATAACAAGGACTTACTGTAGTGATGATAATGATGATGATGATGATAATAATAATAATAATAAAAATAATAGTAATAATAACAACAATAACAACAACATTGATAGTAGTAGTAATGATAGTGATGATGATGATAATAATAATAAAATAGTAATAATTATAAGGATTTTTCATAACAATTTTTCACATTTGTTTGCTTCACAAAAACTAATACAGTAATTAAGGGCAGGATTAACTTAGAGACCAAGAGAAAACAGATATCTAGCAAATTAAAATGCCACTCACTGCCTCATGATATTAAGTTTCTGAGCAGCAGTGTCATCAAGCACCACAGACAGTACTGCAGCTTTCCTGCCTTGCTTCAGAGGCTGAATATTTTCTTTGCTCTGCTCCCACAGACTTGAATCATCATGTGTTCCATCCATGCTTCCTCACACCTGCAAACAAATGTTCAGACAATAAAAACAGCAAACAATACAACTCTTATATTATGAGAAAATTGTAAGTCCAGATATATGAACTACATAATAGTAGAGGGTGTGCATTCTAGTTCCCATCCAAGACAAAATTTCATAGTCTAATCACCCATGTGTTGCCACTCTGACTGTGAAGAGTCGCTGTATGTGTAATTTTTTTCTTTCACATTAATGAACTAAAGCAGTAGAAGTACAGAATAATAATTTCTACAAGTGAACTCAGAAAAACACTGCTATATAAGTACTTTCATTGTTTCCACTTCTTATCTTGCCATCGAACAGGCCTCTCTCAATATTACTTTATTAGATGAAACCTTAGCAGAACAAGAGAGAGAGAGAGAGAGAGAGAGAGAGAGAGAGAGAGAGAGAGAGAGAGAGAGAGAGAGAGAGAGAGAGAGAGAGAGAGAGAGAGAGAGTCCACAAATTCGGTAAATCTTAAAAAAATCACTAGCGCCATTATAAATGATTTGCTGGGGTTATATATATGGGGTTCAAAATACTCAATATGGAAAGCTCTAACGGATAGGAAGGGTATAAAAAGCTTTCTTGAGATTTGCATAAAAGTAAAAAAACAATACAATAGACAAACAATATATACTGCATGGAATGACGCCACAAGAAACAGTGAGTTACAGGCCTTCGGGGACAATACATGATCCAACATAGGTACACTTCAGTCACAAACCATTCATTCACCCGTGGAATGACCATCGCTCCTCCCCGAGCATGAAATAACTATATGGAACCGCCAAAACGGACTTGAACCTGTGGCCTCTCATTGACGACAGGAATTCAAACACAACACCATTGAATCAAGCTGAGACAATGCACCACCGCTCTCTTTGCACTCTGATTCCAATAACAGAACATCAATTTCCTCTCAAATTACCTCAAAATAGTGCAAAACTTTGATATGGAATACACACATCACCTGGTGGTCAACACAACACAGATTTCAAACTGTTGTTGTTGGGACTGCGGAGACGTTATAATTGTAATGAGCCGTGGTGTAGTCCTATGAGGCTATCATAGGCGTGGTAGCTGACCTTTCCTCGCCAGGCAGACACAGGTGAGGGGTAGGACAACAGGCTGGAGGGAAGGGCAGGCCGCTGAGAGGGTTAGCAGGACTTTTAAACTGACGCTGATACAGCCAACCACCCGTTGTGCGCAGGCGCAGCTCCCACAGCCACTCTCTTCTCCGCGTCCTCATCAGTGTTACTATTACAATTTGGGAATATACAGTTTTGTTCCTCCATAAACCACAAGACTGAACTAAAAATACAAGTCTCTTTTATCACAGCAATGTGAACATTCTCTCGTGGTACAGTAAGAAAATATGTAGGGCAATGTCAGAGCCGAATCCCGTGCAGCCAGTAATCGTCAAGGATTCTACTATGATTATAATATCCTTGGTCAAATTTGTATTCTTGCAAGAAATACCTCTTGAAACAAACCCCAAAACAAATCCAAACCCCTCTGGCTTTAACCAAGGACCAATGAAGTGTTTTTAAATAGATTTTTCAAAATGTATATCGTTACTTGACCGAGGGGGAGAAAAAAGAAGGAAAAGAAAAGAAGCGACGCATCAAGTTCAAGATCAACGAAGTCAAAACGACAACACAAGACGGTCCAACTCCAAAGGCACTCACTAACTAATACGGAATGGGACCAGCAGCAGCTCAGTAAGGCAAAAAACACACTGTACAACAGTCTGTGCTCTCTCTTGGTGACTCGTTTGACAAGGACAAGACCTCAGTAATAAAAGAGAGGAAAGCAAGAGTAACGAAGGGACCAGCAGAACGATACAACGCTCCAGAGGCCACAAGAAGCAGTATCAGGTGAGCAGCAGCAGCAGGTGTTGGTCAGTATATTATATGATTGAAGTTTACAAATGGGTAAAAGGGATAAATAAAGGAAGCATTGAACTGGTGATAGAGATTAGTAGCCAGGGTAGTACACGCAGCAATGGGTACAAGTTAGATAAGACTAGATTCAGGACAGACATTGGTTCACTAACAGAGTGGTGAATGACTGGAATAGGCTGGACAAACATGTAGTGAGCGCAGGGTCAATAGGTAGCTTCAAAAAACGGTTAGATGAGAGTATGGATAGAGATGATAGGTGGGTTGGATGAACACTAGTGATTAAAGGGGCTGCCTCGTATAGGTCATACTAGCCTCCTGCAGTGTCCACTCTTTTATGTTCTTATAGCCAACCTGTGCTGAAGGTGGTGTCACTCTAGCACTTTTCCGTCAGGTTTCTGAGGAATGTCAATTTTTTGTAAACATTCATCGTCACACACAAGCTCGCTTCCTCTATTGCGTATGAAAAGCCAACTTTAGGCAGGTGTAAAGGTAAAAAAAAAACAGGCAATTAAGGGCCGTATTCAGAAACACTGCTTTCTCACCACGACTATTTTCCAAGGCCACAGAGATGATTAGTGGGTCTTTCAAAAATATTTCTTCAAATAATAATGTTGAAATCTTGTCACTCGGTCTCTAAAACCGTAAGAAAAAAAATGTAAAAATGCTTTAAAACTTATGTACATTTAAATAAAGCCTTGTGAAATAGTGGAGGTGAGGAACAAAAGTGTTTAAGAATACTGGTCTAAGAGAGGTGAGCTTAGAGGACCACAAGACAGTGAGAAACTTAACCTGCCCAGACTACAAACATCACCAGGAGTGTTTTGCAATTCAGGTTGCTAGTTTGTTTTACAGAACTTGGTCATAAAGAGAAGCATTGGATTATAGGAATTGTTTAGCTCGGTAAAATAAAAACGTTATATCTGTTGCACATTTTCACTGTGATGTGGTGTATTGCCCAAACAAAAACGTACTTATCTCAAAGTTAGTATGGTAATCTTCACCCCAGCTTTCACCTCAATCCATGTCTATCTATATTCAGGCCCATCGTGAGGATAGTGTATCTTATAGCCATGTATTTCTTTTGATATTGATCTGAAATAAAAGTAACATGTAAACAAATGTTTATACACAACTACTGTACATATACCAGTATACTTTTTTTTTCATAAATTAATTATGTCTTTGTCCCTTTCCACAGCATAATGTCACTTGGACAGCTGACTGCCAACTATACAGATTCTGAGGGGGAAGATGATGACAGACTTAGTGATGACACTTCCCGCAAATCAACTCCGCTTGGTGGCACCCGAGTATCTGAGCTACGTGATGAAGGCAGCCGTCGAGGAACGCCTTTCAGTGGAGAGTCTGTTGGTTCTGGCACCCCACAAAAGAAGGTGATTTGTTTTTGTCCGAAGAAAATGAGGGAAGCTGCAAAAGGTCACTAGACCTATTTGTGGCAGTCCCTATGTGAACACCTCTGCCTATTTCCACCTATCGTCCTCATCCATAAACTTGTCCAATCTTCTTTGAAAACCTCCCAATATCTGAGCATTAACAACATGATTATTGAATCTGTTTCACTCATCAACTACCCTATTTGAAAACCAGTTCCTTCTTATTTCTCTCCTAAACCAAAATTTCTCCCTTATACCATTTGAATACTTCTATCAGATCCCTCCTCAATCTACATCTCTCTAAGGAATGCAAATTCAGTGCCTGTAATCTTGCTTCATATGGAATATTTCTCAACCCTTGTATTCTTTTAGACATTTTCCTTTATACTTTGCACTTTGCAAGTCACAGGATTAAAGGTCATGGATGAAAAAAGAATAAAACAATTGTACTGGATCTGTACAAAATAAACAGCAGGAGGATTATAAATGTGTTTGACACTCTGAACTGAATAACAAATAATTCATCAAAAATTTATGGAATGTTCACAAAAATAATGGCAATGATAATTTCAGCTGAACAGATTGGTGTCATATGCAAATGAAGATGAAGAAGAAGATGGAGATGATTTAGACAGAGACAGTGATGAGCCTGAGCCTGATGAGAGTAAGTGCATGTATGCGCCACTTTTCATATAATGTACAATTTTTCTTATCTTTTATACTTTTCTGTTAAGTTGAGATCATATGTATATATGTGTGTGTGTGTGTGTCATTAGGAAATGGTCATAATGCTAGTCATTAATGGAGTGGTCTGCCTAGAAGTGAAGGATTGATTGAGAAATGTGATATTGTGATTATCATTAAGACTAACTTTCTGTTCCAGTGCTAAACTCGGAGCCAATGGACACTGGCACAGATGAAGGAGAGGATGAGAAAGTTAAAGAAAATAATTATGGAGTAAAGCTTCCTCCTGCTCCAGCAGGAAAATGCCCAGCACACTTGCAGGTGAGTAAGAGGTAACATGTTGCCTCATTCATAGAACAATTGAAATTTGTGATGGTAAACTTTTGGCTTCCATTGCCACCAGCATGTGGAGAAGCTGAGATGGTAGAATGGTATGAGTTGATAGTTGATATAGGTAATACATAAGAACCTCTAACATTTTAGTATGCAAAATGTAACTAATACAGTTTACTTTCATTTATCAGGAGAAGGTGATTCGTTTTCTCAATGAAGTTCGGCGTGGTAACAAAGACTACAATGTCATGATCCAGAATAACAAAGAATTCAGAAATCCTGGCATTTATGAAAAGTTGATAGACTTGTTACAGCTGGATGAGATGGGCAGTAATTATCCATTGGTAAGATTAAATATATGTACTCCTAAGCAAGTAAAAAGTTAATTTGTATCCTTTTGTTTATTGTATATAATTTATTCATTTAATGGGTATTATAATGTTTAAAGTAAACTTCAATAAGCACAGTAATGAAAGACCTGGATGTTTCTTGTAGGAAATTAACTGTGGCTCATGATTTTTTGATTGGTGAATATGTATTTTATTTCAGGATATGTTTGATCCACACTGCTGGGGTAAAGAGTCTTATTATGATGAACTTGCAAGGGTGCAGAAAGAAGAAATGGATAGAAGAGAAAAGGAAAGAAAAGATAAAACCAAGGTCAGTGAGATTATTCTATTCCTATCTATCTTTATAGATACAAATATTTCATCATATTTCCTTTTCTAGTAATTAAGTCAGAGTGGAAAGCAGTTTTCATTTATCTCCCTTACATATTCTCAACATTCTCTTTCTCTGTGTTCTCTTTAAATGATTACTTGGTATGACCCAGAAAGAGTTAGTACTGTTAATCTTTAATGAGTGCCTCTTTTAAATTACTTGTTAGTTCTAGTGAATTATGTATGGGTGTACTGGCTGATAAAAAGGACACAAATTAACAGTAAAATCTGGCTGTCATTTTACTGTCAACATGTAAGGCATTGTCCTGTGTTGTTGAATTTGATCCCTAATCTTCATGAGGGCCTCTCTTGGCTATCTTGTCTTGTAGTGAATTCCTCAGCGTTTCTCTGGAGTCTACAATAGGAGGTGTTACACTGGTGATTAGCAGTAAAGATTCTTATTAGTAATGTATTTGGTGTAATGATATAATGTTTTGGTGTATCTGGGTAAAGATGTGTTCATGATATAGGGAAAATTATACTATAAAGTTGGATGTCTAGAGGGGAGGGAGCTAGTGTGTTGTGACTAGCAGTATATAAGCCCCAATATAACCTTGTAAATTGATGCTTGTTATAATCCCAATGTTTGAGACATTACCTTTTGGTTAGGGCTTTATCTTGACTTGCCCTTTCTCCAGCATGTGTATGCTTAAAACATTATGGATGATTTCTGATTATAATGATGGGGTACTGAGTGTGGCAACTTGCATCATCAGTATACAGACCCTAACCAGGAAAATGGGAGCAATGCTGAAGGGATTAAGGCCTATGTTATATTAACAGATTCTAATGTGGAACACCAAAATATGTATTAAATGTCTGACATTTGCATAATCAACAGGTTGACATCATCTCTGGGACCAAAAAACCTGCAGAAGAAGAATCTGCTGCCAAGAAACGCAAATCCCGATTTGACCAAGGAGGTCCAGCCACAAGCGTTATGAAGCCTCTGGTGGCCCCTCCCACTCTCACCTCAGTGCCATCAGGGACCAAGACAACTATAGATGCATTTGGCAGTCTTAAGAAAACGAAATAAGGGTTAGGTAAACAAAAATATACAAATTAAAATCCCCCATGAATACGTTGTTTCATACTGTGTAGCAAAACCATTGCTAGTTGCTCATACAAAGAACAATTTAGTGTCTGAAAACACTAAACATAAGAGTTATGGTTATACTTATCTGAGGAGAAATGTCATGGATTGAATATTCCTACATCTTTGGAATATTGGTCATGCTGGGCAAGTTTTTTTTACATCGGTATAATTTAACAAGATCATTTCATAAATTGAAATAAACCATATTATAGCAATGTGCTTCTTATTTTCCCTTATGAAGAAGAATGTCTTGTTTTACTGCAATGAAATGAAAGGTACTCTGTTTCTTTACTCAACTTGCTTATTTAATAGTAATGCTTTAAAGAAATGGATTTATTAAAAATATCCTATCTTAAACTAAAGAAACAAAACATGACATCTTTTAAAGCATGGTTGAGCCAGCCAAATATGGCTGTGTTATTGAAAATAGAAGAAGGATGCGAAAGAAATCTAAAAACAACCACCTGCAGAAGGACCATAAAAACGTTTAGCTTCCCTTGAAGAACCATTGAGTGGAATGAACTAGAGGGAGAAGTGGCATATGCTAAAAAAATTCAAGAGTTTTTTAGAAGTAATGTAGATGGGACAATACAAGCTCTGTTTCCCATTAGTCACAACTAAGAAAATACAAACACACACACACACACAAAAAAAAAAATAAAAAATAAATAAATACAATGAATATGAGCAAGGCTTTTCATTGCTGTTACTGATGAAGAGCATTTTTAATTTTTTTGTTTCGAGTTTCGGATAACTACTATTAAATACTTGCATGACAATTATTTCATCAACAATGTTAAATACATACCAGCATGAGAATGATAATGGAAAGTGGTAGAGGCAGATATCTTCCACTGTTCACTGCTGAAATCATCAGTAACACTTATTTGAATGTGTTGACTGTAATTCCCTGGTAGAAATCAGAGTTACTCATTGCATGCTGTTTCACTTCAATAATCTTCAGTGCAATTCAAAATCTTTTACTAATTTTGTACTATGAATGTCACCATAGCTGTAACAAGCTCACATAGTAATAAACACAAACACTAGGTAATTTTCATTAAAAGCAAAGTCCAGAGTACAGCATCTACACATGTGTAAAGTTACTAGGAGTGTGGCTGCCACAGTGCAACAGCTAATTCTGACCAGACGATGACCACCATTATGTATATTGTATTAAAATTTTGCATTTTTATCATGAAGTGCATTTAAACTATTTTTCTAATGCTGTACAACAACTATAAGTGCCTGGAGAACAGCAGTGCCGCCCTTTGTGATGCCACTGCTGTAATACAAAAATTTATTTTATAATAATTCAAATTTTCTTGCTAATATTTTTATCACTGCAAACATTTCAAGACTCGAACAAGAATGTAAAAACTAGTTTGTATGCTGCTCTATTTTGCAATATACCAAAACAAATATTGCAGCAGCACTGATGGTATGAATTTTTTTAGCACAGTATTGGAATACGGCAGCTGAAACAATTGTGATACGTTATGAATGAAGACTCCGATTTGAAGTGCCCTGCATATGTATGTAAGGAAGATCTTTAGTGTACCCACACCTTAAAGGTGTAATATAAAATGTAAACTCTGGGCAATGGTAATCTCTTTAATGTCACTTGTGAATGAGGCCTATGGCGGTGTGTTGACCTGAAACTAAAGCTGGTGCACTATTTTTAAAGCTAGTTTTCACCCATCAAACCTGTGTTCTGATAAAATTAGACACTACACTATTGCTGTTGTATAATACATCTACAATTCAATTAAGACCAAAATATCTGCTTGTGTATCATCCTGGTAATAAAAGGTATAATTTGTGATCATATACTTTCTTACAATATTGCTTGAAAAATGTAAAAGTATAAATACATGAAACTAAAGGAGGAAAATTATTGATTATGATTTAGAGAAATCATTCTTAATTGTTATATTTTACAGGTGCATGCTATCATCACTTAAAATATATTACAAAAATAAATTAATGAGATAGTAATAAAGTATTAAAAGCATATAGTCAGTTAGCAAAACTTTACAAGTGAGAGGTGACATTGATATTTATACATAATTCCTTATTTTATTAGTTGTACTCTTATACTTTTAAGATGTTCATACACTCTGTAAGTAAAAACACATTGATACATTATACAGGTTCTTGCTGTTCTTTCTTTCTCTCTGTCTCTCTCTTTCCCCCCCCCCAAAAAAAAAAAAAAACATTAATAAAAATCAAAGTGAAAAAAATAAAAGATAATAAAATTTAATCTTAAAGATTCTGACTCTTTTTTCATGTTACAACATATCAAACTTCTCTGCTCAGCAAGAGAAGGTCTCTATTCACAGTTCATGCATGTTTGTCTTCACAGCCAGGGATTAATGCCTGTACATATTGCAATGAATATGCTTAAAAAGTGTATTGCACTGAAAATAAATCATTACTAGAATAAATATTAAAATTCTTCAAACATCATATACTGTGTTCATTTAGCTTACTATTTTTTCCAATATGGAAGTATAAAACATTCACATCATGTCTCATGTTTTCACATAGACAAATACAATGTATATAATTTATTGTCATTTCTTTTACACAGTAACGTCATGAATACTGTAATACTTTTCCTAACAAATTCAAGTATATAATCTATGCTGAAAAATACAAAACAAGTATATACTCTGAGTAAAAGGGCCATTCTTATTCATTTTTGTCGTACTTTAAGAGAAAATAAACATTTTTCAAAATGTTTACCCTTATTTCAACAAAGTAAAAGTCAAATGTTTTTACTACTACTGTGCAGCCTTTGTAGATCCCTTGAGGATGTGATTTGTTTCCTTTACAGGAAACAAGAAAGAGTTGAAGCTCAGTGCTGAGTGTGATTGTTGCAGCTTTTAAATTGTTTGTTCTTGTTGCAGACTTTATTTTTAATTCTATCATTTATATAGTAAGATGGAATACTACGAATAAGGAAACTTTAGTTCATGCTGCATGGCAATATCTTGAAAATGATAACTGCATTCTTAATTTGAATTATCAAGACATTCTTAACCTTATCTTACGAATAAATAATTACATGTTATCAATTGTCCTTATTCATAAAGCTTGAATCTCATAATTTGAATGTGTTCATTATTTCGGAATTAATTACTACTGGTGTTGGTGGCGCTGCTGATTGTGGTGGTGATGGTGGTGGTGGTGGTTGTGGTGTGAATGCTGCTGTAAGGAGCTACTGTGTGGTTGATGATAGTGTAAGAAGTGGGGTAAATGGTAATGGTAGCTAGAAGCCTTGTGCAGAGACAGGGGTTCCAGAGTGCTGTGTGGATTGGTGAGGAGGCTGGGAAGTGATGAGGTCTCTTGAGTTGATGTGGAAGTTCCAGTCCCCTGGCTCGCCATTGCATGCTTCTGCGGATAAAGATAATATGAAGTTTTCTGCCCAAAGTATAATTATATAAGGAAGATACTATTAAGTTTTGCATGAATAAATGCAACAAATTAATATTGTTTATGCTAATAGATAAGTAGTATACACTATACCTAATAAACATATATAAAGAACTTAACCTGTAAAAGGTTTAAGCTTCAAAATGCATCAAACATTACACTGCAACATGAGTAGACGAAACCTATGTTTTTAACACGTGACAAGTGCGCAAGTTCAAATATATGTATGGTACATGGAGGAATGGATCACCTAATCCACACTTAATGAGTGATGCCACATTATAGAATAAAGAATAGAATAAATAAACAATATACAACATGCTAGATGTATATCATGACTCCCCACTAATATATCTACAGCTATTTGCACCACTATCTAAACAATATGAATGATGTATATAATAGCCATCTTCACAATACTCCATCACAGCAATGAAGATAATACTACTCTTCTTTCTCAGTGATTGCCATCCTCAGTATAATGAAGCAACATTTTGAATTACACATGCCTAACACAGGAGTAAAGGGGTGGCAGATGGCAGGTGGCATGCACACTGCTCTCACAAGCCACTGTTCCTTTACACCTCCCGTTCTCTTAGCATTTGTAATCACAGTAAGAACTATTTTGTTTGCTTATGAATTTATGATTACATAAATATAAAATAAACAATGCTATAATGATGATGCCCATGAGACCATGTTCATGCAGGTGCCAGTGATTTGCAGAAAATAAAATTCTATGCAGGTTAGAGTGACTCATTATATTTCAGTGCAAAAATGCATCCAGTGATCATGTCTGATGTTCATGCTTCTCACGCTGTTTCTGATGATGATAGCACTTACTGTTTTACATGTTTTAAATACTGAATAGTAAAATATATGATACACTATAGGTATTAAATGCACATATGTACTATTACATAATAGCTTGTGCTTAATGATATTCCAAATATTTTTCTTTACTTATGATGCATTTGTTGAGAATGGAGTCTGAAAATTACTTAATGTATAACTGTACTTTATACAGTACAAGGATAACAAGGACAGAAAGTACCAGAATACAAAGACACTGAGTAACTCCTCCTTGGTCTATTTGTCAATGCAGAAAACCCAATAAAACTGCAGGTGTACATGCATCATCATCCCTTTGAGTGAAGAATGGCATTGATAGTCATAACTGAACTTCAAGACACACTGACATTTTGATCACGTTAGTTTCAAAATTAACAAGTGATGCAGTGTCTATTTTCTTGAAGCTGAACCAAATGTAAATTTTTGTGAATTTGAAACACCTGCTTTAATTACCTTTTGCATGAATATTCATAACTCATTTCTTGTTTTAAATTTGTGTCATATATAGATCATTTTATATTACATAAATACTCAAACAGTAATGATAATATTCAAATCTGAAATTAAAAAGAAAAAGAAAAATATCAGTGATTACTAGGCTGCCTTTACAGAGCCATCACAGAGGTCTCAACAATCTGATTTTTGCGATGCTATATTGGCAGCTAAGTTCTGAAGTACTGCATACTGTGTCATGGTAGTGATGTCCCCAACTCTCACATACATAGTACTTGATGGGAACACTGGTCTTCCAATCAGTGATTTTTCTTTCATCAGTTCTTTTCTTGTCAAAAGTTTGAATATTTTAAAAATTACCTTGAAGTATCTTTGAGATCCAACAAATGCTGATATTACAACACAAATGTAAAACAAAATAATACAATAGAAACCAGTGAGTTATGAATGTGATAGTAGTCAATCAGTGCTCAGCTTACAAACTCTGATACACTGCCCGTGCACATCAGTTTCTGGTGAATTTATTGTAGCACCTTAATTCTTAAATGCATCATGCTTCACAAGAGCAACATGCTATGTGGCAGGCATCTTTTCTGTCTCTTACTTGCTTTTTAATTTTATTTGGATTTGCTAACTTCAGCTCCATGTTGCTATAGTTCATGGTTCATGGATGCTTTTAATCCAGAATGGAAACTTTTAATCTATTCCAAACAAGCCATAATTCAGCTTTTCCATCTTGTAAAATATATGAGCCATCATCATGGCATCAAGAGGATTCCTGACAATGATTTTTATCTATTTTTTTACATTTATCAAAAAACAGTCTTAAAAGTCTTTGGACAGAAATGTGGGAGCAGCAACAATCAAGCTATACCTTAGTTCCTCCCCCACAAAAGCTGTATCTTTTACAAACTCACATAATAATAGCTTATGGGTATGTGGAATGTGGTTGATTTGGACAAATAGGCTCAAAAGTGGCCCTGTCTATACTGTTCATCCCTTGTTAAGTAATGAATTAGTACTAGTTCTACTCATCATGGAGTAAAACAAGTTAAGAAAATATAGCAGAGCAAAAGTTGATCACTGCATTGCGGCATGCTTAAAAAACATGAACAATAAATAAATAAATAAAGAAAGAAAGAAAGAAAGAAAGAGATGTATGCATGTACACTTATCCCCAGCTATCACAGGTTTTACTATCATGTTTCAAAGCTATTGCGGGAACCCAAAAAAGACATTTAAATGGCTAATGTGCATCTCAATTGGAGCTATTGCGACTCGTGTACAAGCCTATCCAGATGGCTATGTCACTACTAGGCCAGACTCACTTGCTGATTGGCTGAGTTTGAGTGACATATTTGGCTGTGATTGGCTAGCACACTCTTATTACCCCCCTCCTCTGCCACCCTCTCAATTCAGTAGACTAGATTGGCACATGCGAGTAGCAGTGAAAGTGATATTTAACATCCCGTGTATTATTTTGGGCAAATGGCTGCTATTCCCCCCCCTGACCACCCAGGAAGGTCCTTACCACCCAACCCAAACCAGAGAAAGGCAACAACGGTACCAGGGAAAGAAATTAAGACGAGGAAGAACTTTACATATGGAATGAAACTGGAGATAGTGAAATTGGTTGTGTGGTAACCTGACGTAATAAAAGAAGAGAGAAGAAACAAGAAAAAAGAAGAATTGAGAGCAACAAATAAGGAGAGAAATAGCAGATAACAGTACTAGGGTAGCTATGAGGTGGAAAGTTTGACAAGGGATTTCTGGGAAGGTCACTACAGACATGGCCCAGAAGTAAACACAGAGTTGGGAGTAGCTAAGAAGTTTAAAGAGAGAGATGTTTAGATCTGGAAAAAAGGAAGGAGCAGTAAACAAAGGAGAGGGACAAGGATAAGCCTAAAATGCATTGTCTTAATTCCGCCCCATACCCGTAGTGGGTAGAAATAAATATATTAACACGCCTTGGGGGTTCAAAAATTCTTCATTGCATACTATAAGTGCCCTTAGGTAAAAACCAATCACCACTCTATTAGCTATTGCGGCGATGTTAAAGGACCAATTTCTTGTGATAGCTGGGAGTTCAGTTTATGTATATGTATATATATACAAATTTTCAAAGGTACCAGTATATGTATTACACACTGAATACTGATAGATAGGTACTGTAAGCATGGTGGGATGAAGTCACATAGAGAAGGAAAGTCATTCACCTGGTAGTTACCACATTACATGTTAACTGTACAGGTGCCTATCTGTCACTTGATATCATTTCTTCCTTGATGGGTAACATACATTTACAGTTGTAATAACAACAATCTATTTCCGAGCCATGAATGTAAGATAATGTTCAGGACTTCCATGGATGCAGAGATTTGTTTGATGAGTTCAGATGATCAAAGACAATTTTAATAATACAAGTACTACTACAATCCACTGAAGTGTAACACCTCTATAAAGTTTTCTTTTTTCATTATTACTATTCATCTATTTTTTTCTATACAGGTAGACATTTTTTTCTAGACAAGCTTTGGTCTCGCAGTGAGTCATGAACATCTTATTTTTACTGTAAATGTCCATACTCTGGGTTATGTGTCATTATCATAATAAACTTTGTCTAATGCCAAACAGGAAGAGTGAACATGAATACAGTGAACATGAATACTGCATGACAACTTCTAACATATTACTAATGCAGTATTTTGATAGTGATTAAGAGATTCCCACTATAAAGTCTTCTCTGTCCAAATATTCAGGTGTTACCATTCTATTCTCATCATTATATAAATTCTTTCGCATATATTCAACATCAAGTATCCCAGATTTCCATGGTGTTTCTTTTTTTGTTAACCAACTCTTTTTTTCCAAGCTGAGGTAACCAAATGGCAGTTGCACACTTCTGTCTTAATATTACTGTATATGAAAGCTAAATGTCTTACTATTACTTCTTCCACCTTTTGAGGTTATTTTTATCTTTTTAACAATTCATATTCTTGTTGAAATATATCGAAATTAAGTATTAGATTCATATAACTTAACTTTGACCAATAACCACTAATCATCATGAATTTCTATTTACAACTTTTACTATTTCTGACTCTTCTGTTAAGAATTTTGGATTTCAAATTCCAAAGTGAAAAAAAAATTTGTATTACACATGTTGGCTATGAGTCTCAAAAGTTATATTTGAATAGATGGTATAACTAATATATGCTATAAATAATAATGAGCTGGAACTAATTAGACTTTTTAAGAAGTCCAACAGTGTACCAGAAAACATGGAGAGAAGCAGGTATGATTAAATGAATCTGTGATCTTCAATATGAAAGATGATATGAGAGTAAAGAGTGCAAGGGAGGTACGAAACTAAAACTCACATATACTATTGATAAAAAAAGACGTGTATGTGTGTGTGCGTGTGTGTGTGTGTGTGTGCGTGTGTGTGTGTGTGTGTGTGTGTGTGTGTGTGTGTGTGTGTGTGTGTATTCATCATCAAGGCCAGATCATGAATGGACCTACAATCACTAGTCGTACATTCTCTGTGTGAGCTCATTGTTAATAATCTTTAGGTAAAATTGTGATAAACTTAACAACAACAACAACAACAACCAAGTGAGTCACCTGGGTGTAGTATAAGGAGTACATGGAGAACAAAATAGTTTTAGAAAAGGAAGAAACGGAATGGAAATATATGTCTTAAAGAAAATGTGTCATTGACAGCTTTGAGGAGCAAACCAAAGCTTTCTCAAGACTTTCAGGATATGGAAAAAAAGCTTACAACTCAATCAAATGAAATAAATCAGTAAAGTTATTAGAACATGCAGGTGCAATCAAGAAATTTATACATATCATCAAAGTAATGTATAAGAACACCATCATGGAATACACACGTGAATGTGGAAACAGAGTGGATGACAAACAACAATAGAAAGAGACAAGGATGTAGGACGTCACCAACAATACTTAACGTTTATGTACATAGAGGAACTGCTCACAAGAATAAGAAAGGAAAATGTAGGAGTTACAGAAGGGAGAAAAAAATTGGGCTGTCTGGCATGATGATGAAATGATGCTTTGGCAGAAAAAGAGGATAGACTGATTACTACACATTGTTACATAATATGGAAAGGAATGGGAGATTAAATTTAGCAGCACCAAAACCAAAATTATGGAATTCAATACACACAGAAAAAGGCAGTAATTGCTGGGAATGATGTGCTGCAAGTGGTGGAAAGATCAACTTTTCTCGGCATAGAAACAACAAAAGGAGAAATTGGGGGCAGTGGTTAAAGGAAAATTAATGAAAGCAAAGTAAAGAAAATTATGGAAATAATAAGAAGAGGAAGAAGCAGAAATAAAAAGATAAAAAAACATATGATTCCCTACAGAGAAGAGAAAGGCAAAAGAGCACCGAAGAATTACAAGGATGGCAGGGAATGAGTCAGAGAAATTAAGAACAAGATTGAGGAAAAGGGTTATAAGGAGTGGAGGAATGGCATTTAAACAAAAAACATTCTAAGATGATACATAAAAAAAAAGATCAAACAAGAGCATCAAGGTGAATGGAGAGGTAAAACTATTCCAGACAAGAAGTAGAACACTGGAATTACATGATAATAAATACTTACTAGAGCAATGATGTAAATTATATAAGAAGGAAGAAGAAACAATATAACATTTTGTCATAGAGTGTGGTATGTACAAGGTACAAAGGCACAAGTTACATAGTCAGGTAGTAGGAATTATAAGCCAAGAGGAATGGCAAAAGAGAAGAGCTATAAAGAAAAACCAACCAAGTTCTTCACTTGTCCCTCTTATCCACCATAAAGGAAAACAAAACAAAAATAGAACAATAAATGAAAATAACTGTGTGGCAATGAGTAAGGAGTGAAATGCGTGGACAGGTGCAAGAAAGGTCCCCACACATTAAGTTAAAATTTTCCTTTTGCCTATCATGAATCCACCATAGCAATAAACAATTACCAGAAGTGTGTGTGTGTGTGTGTGTGTGTGTGTGTGTGTGTGTGTGTGTGTGTGTGTGTGTGTGTATGTGTGTGTGCGCAAGCTCACGCATTTATCAAGATGTAATATACAAAACTAAAGAAAACGACAATCTTATATTGTCCTGTCTTCGAAACTATCTTTTACATAACTTAGTCTTAAAATCATAGATCTTTGTGCATGCTATAAAAGCATATAGCTGAGAGAGAGAGAGAGAGAGAGAGAGAGAGAGAGAGAGAGAGAGAGAGAGAGAGAGAGAGAGAGAGAGAGAGAGAGAGAAACTCAATACAGGAGAGAAGCACAAGGAAATGTACCTAGCTTTACTTATTTTCTTATTATTTTTGCTTCTTTCTTGGCTGTCACTTTGCAAGTGCAAGACACAATGCAACCTGTATGAACATCTGTCTCATTTACTGCATACTATATTACCAACCACAACATCCAGCTCTAAGTATCTGTGGGTTTCCATGGCCACCACGGAAGATTCCTATCCATGCGCTGATGAACTGTGGGGCAGCGGGTGAAATGTCCTGCCCCCCATCGAGGTGCTGGGAGGGGCTGAAATACACAAAGTGATTTGCAGGTGAGCTCACAGCATCTCCCTGCTCCCATCACTCTACCATAAGCTCTTTCCTACCACTCCTCTGTAGCAATTCTTTTCTTGAAAAGTACCTAATAAATTGTTCCCAATGAAAATACAGGAATCCTTGACATTTCTTTTCCCCAAGTGCTGCTCCAACAGGTATATCAATCTAGTAAAAAAAATAATAATGCTCTAGGAAAGTTTGAAAAAAGAGGTTTGAAAAGAAACTATAATATTCAATAAGTCTCCAGACAGCATTAGTATATAAGCATGCAGATTTCATGTTTATGACAACTCATGAATCTTACTCATATTCTATACCTTATCCTTCATCCTGCTTAGCAGTTGGAATATTTCTACCATAGCAGACTACATCACGTTTCCTGGGACCATTAACATCATTGTATTTTCCTTGCCTCTGTGTGTATGTGTGTATGAGTGTGTGTGTGTGTGTGTGTGTGTGTGTGTGTGTTGCAGTTTGCATCAAATGTCACACAGATACACTGCAGACAACCAACAAATGTTGATGACCTAATTGATTCAGACTCAGCACAAATACCTCTGATATGACTTGTAATAGGTTCACTGGTGACTCGTATACCAGCAGAGTGCTTTCAAGTCCCATAAGAACATAGGTATGTAGTTCATACCATAAACTAACATGAATACAAGAAAATAGATATCTTTGGAAACATTGCATTTACAGATCAAATTTGTTACTGAATAGCAGTCATTAACTGGAGTCTAAAGAAGATCATGCCATTATACAATATATAAGACCTTGCACTGATATATCAGCTGTGTATCATACACATTATTATTATTTTTTTTTACCAGGAACAGTGTTATACTTAATCTCTCAGTAAACATGTCCTGCACCCAAATTCCTAGCATCTATGAATTTGATTTCTTACCTTTAACCACTAAATACCTTTAACATCTATAAACTAGGCTGACATTCTCCTGTGTCTACACACACAAATCATACTCATAAACATTCTTCATATTTCAGCTCTGGTCCCTCTTAGAAGAAGTGCCTGATCTTCTTTGTCTATCATGGTCTGAGAAGAGAACTGCAGAACAGATCTATCCTTTCCTTGCATTTAATCTGGTCAGCTAACTGGATCACCTGCCCTCCATTCACCTCCACTTTATGTATCCACTCTTTCTTGCCCCCATCAAACCCTTTGTTCAATCAAGTCATCCCATCCATGGTCCCCCCCTTAAATATTGCACCTCTCATTTCAGCTGCACTTGTTTCCTTTCCCAGTTGTTCTTCTTTCATTGATCCTACATCCTAAAAACATTAAAAACACTTTGCTCTGTTTTTTCAACACTTGTTCTTTACACCTGTCCCTTCATTAAATCTACATGCATTAATCCACACATATTCATTTCTCTGACAACTCATCTCTACATTAAATTTTATATTCTTCACTACTTTTAACCCTTTATAATGCTTTTGATGGCACATTTTTTTGCCTAGTGACTCTGTCAACTCTGCTTGAAATACTATATAACCCTTGAATAACAAAAATGTTTCAAACAGGAAAAACAGAGATTCTCTAATTCAACTATACTACTCTACTCTTCCAACACTATTGGAGATATCAGCCAATTACAGCATATGACAAGGAAAATTACATCTATGGCTACTAAAGGATCAATTACATATGTACATACATGTAGTCAAGGCACTCCATGATGCATTCATTTACCAAATGCCACTTAATCTTTAATAACTTTTATAACCATGTTCAATTGTCCAGGAATTTCGCATTGTAGAGCAATAATGCAAACAATGGGAGTCAAGTGACTCTTCAATTGTTTCATTTGCTTTTAACATTACACTATACAAATTGTATAAAAGCCTTTTATTTTCTCTTTTCTTAACCTATGAAAAGACGAAATGCATTTTACTAAGCAGAACATTTCTTCACATTTATCAAAAAGGAGATGATGACTATGACACAAAAAGGGAGATTTATAAGTAGTAGTGCTATATCTCCCAGTAAAATCGTAAGATAGTGTTGAATGTATGAGGCATGATGAATGTGTGAATGACTAGGAATACAAAGATTATGAAGTGCAATCAAGACTCATAGCAACACCATAGCGGGCCTCACAGAGATATATATATATATATATATATATATATATATATATATATATATATATATATATATATATATATATATTGCGCTTACTCACATTTAATGTCTGCTTTCTTCATGGATACTGGTACAAGATCTTTTCATCAGACAACAGGAAATGTTTACATGTTAAATGTCTTTCTGTATTCCGATGCCCAAAGTAAATTTCCCTCTTCCTCCTTATTCTATGCCCAAAAATGCATTATAATAAATTTTTATGAAGATATTTGGAGAACAGGCATAGGAAATCTGGTATATATCGTAAATATATTACAGAATATCTCATTATACAGAGACAAAAAAACTTTTTCCTAATGATTTCCTTCCACCTACTCTTCCTTGACAAATATAATATAAATTCATATAAATTCATCAGAAATGCTTTGCAAGTCTGTGCAACTTGCATATAACAAGAAAACGTGTCACTAAAAGCAGCAAACTGTGAGCTACATTAGATTTTTTGTGTTTTGTCACTGTAAGGTTACCTCATCACATCACGAGTGAGATATAGGCAATCAAAAGTATTGAGGCCCTATTTACACTACAAAAGAATTGATCATGCCATGGTGATGCACATGCAGCTGAAGCAAGTGATGGCTTTTATAACTCAACAGGCCTAAAAATCATTAGAACCTGTTTTCTGCTTTTTTTTTTTGTAACTGTATGAGAACAATCATCAATTTTTGTATGACATATCCTATGAATCTGACAAAGAAGGCCTTTAAAATAGAACAGCATGCCTATAACAATGAAGCAATGAATGAAGCAGGGAACTTAAGAAGGCACTTATGCTTCAAGAGGGACAGACTGTCACTTCAGGATAAAGAGATAGAAGCAAACCTCCATAAGCACTGCTACCAAAAATGTGAGAAAATAAATAAATAAACAGAAAAATGAATTAGTAAAGTAAATAAACAAAAATAAATAAATACAAAGTTAATCAATCAATGAGGAGACTGATGACAATGTCAAAATGTCACTTGGTAGAGTTCAGGCAAACTTTGCATGTAATTATAATATTCACTGTAATGTTTAAAAGTTCATTCTTAGGTTCCTGATTTCCAAACAGAAGCAAAGTGTTAAACACTTATATCAGTAGAATAAGTATGATGCCACCTTTATGTTATGGATTTAGCTTTTCAATTACTCATGTTAAGTCTATAATATAATGTTTTGCAGCATAAGAAAATATTTGACAAATGTAACCCGAACTGTGGCATGATAAAAACTTTCATGACCTATCAGGTACACCATAGCACATTGAATGAATGCTTGCTTGTCCTGCATGTGTGAAACACAAAGAAAAGTGCATCATGGCGGTCTTGACTGTAATTGAAAAAAAAAAAAAAAAAAATATATATATATATATATATATATATATATATATATATATATATATATATATATATATATATATATATATATATATAAAGAATTATGCCACAATCAAAATAAAATGCAACTTTTCTATTTTGAAGATATAGTCACAGAGTAATTTTTTTGGTTTGAATCTATGTAAAGACACAGAAACTCTAGCCACAGACAAGAAAACTGACAAAAAAAAAAAAAAAAAAAAAAAAAAAAAAAAATGCCACACCCAAAACTTGATATGGCCTGAAGGAACGGAAAGTGCAGGGAGATACAATTTGCCAGTTAAAGAGATGAAAGAGTACAAAGTATAAAGATATTGCTTGTTTATGTATGTTACTTGTATTTTCCATGCTGTAACACAGTGTCAAAAAATAAGGTTCACATAAAAGTGAAAAATCCCACAGTAAGGAAGCAGCAAAACATGCACTCAGCAAGCATCAGTACTTACTATCAAGTGAAAGATATGCCATTCACATGTTCACATGCTGCCAATCTCTCCAAACACTTCAGAATTAATCTCTTAAAGCCAAAAGGGGCAACAGTTCTACATAAAACACCCTTTTCACAGTCACATATGATAGAAATATTTTGGTCATATTTTCAACCATGCTCATCCTCATCCCACACATTTTGGTTGGATTCATTCATTCTAAACATAGATGGTGTCAAAGTAACATAACCTCAACCCCTCATCCACACAGCTGCTCTGCAATACCACACTATAATCATCCCGCAAGCCTTTCTTGTCAATAAGCATCATCACCACATGCTCATGATTCAATAACATTTATGTTAAGGCTCAGAACAAGAAAACTAATATTTATGCATACAAAGAGCAACACAAACAAGTACATTTACTATACATCAATGTCATGAGTTTCTTGAAACTTGAGTCTTATTCAAGTTTTGATTAAAAAATTATAAAGCTCTTTAACACAAGTTGTAAGAAGGCCAGCCCCTTCAAGATTTAGAAAAAAATATAATGTTTAATTCTATTTAGTAGTCATCTCTAGCTAATCTGAGTGACATTATAACTTCCCACCAACTTCAAATCAAACAAAAAAAGAAGCATCAAAGAAAGGTGTGTATCTACCTAGTTATGAGATACAGAATAGTAGGTAGGCTTGTGTTCAAATTCACAACATGGTAAGAAAACACTTTTCTCTTTGATGTCTCATTTGATTATTTGTTTGATCTGAAGCTGATGACATGGTCCAAAATAATGTGTGTGTGTGTGTGTGTGTGTGTGTGTGTGTAGTAATCAGATCTAATTACTAATTATACTTGTGCATTTATGATTCAATGAGTGTAGATTAAAATAAATTAAAGAATATTATGATCAGACTCTCCCAAAACATTTTCAATACTCTATGTATTAATATTTTTGTTAATTTGAAAGAAGCTATGTAACACTGAGGATAATACTAGTAAAAAAATGCAATTTTTCAAATGGCACTTACCTGATCATGGTTGGCCGAGCTGGATTTCTGTAAGGAGAGGGGCTGACCCAGCTGGGCCATGTCCACAGTGGAGAGCCCTGGTGCTGCTCCATGTCCAACTGACATTGGTGGCAAAGGAGAATCCACATGTAACACAGCAATGCTTCCACTACCCACACCAATGGTGGATGGTACAAATATGTGAGGTGAGGAGGTAACAACCTGAGGTGCTGTGTGATTAGCATTTACAGTGGTAGTAGAACTCTCCTGTTGTGTAACACTCCTTGGGGTCTCACTCTTCACTAATCTGTTATCTACTGATTGCTCCATATCTGTCAGGTCATCACCATCATTAATGCTTTCTTCACTTTTGCGTTTACGCCGAGCTTTCATTCTGACTGCTATATTTTGTCGACGCTGAGCACGCTGTTCAGGGGTTTCAGTTGCTCTTCTTTTCCTCATTCTTTCTGCAGCCTTCACGCGACGCACACTCTTAGACTCAGGACTCTCGTTGGCTCTTCTTAATCTCATGCGTTCAGCTGCCCGCCGCCTATCTGCTTCTCTCTCTTCCACGGTCATTGTTGCACGTCTGCTTCTTGCTCGATTAGCTGCCTCTACTCTTCTCCTTACCTTTTGATCTTCATCCTCAGTTGCTCTTTTGCGTCGCATTCGTTCTGCTTCTCTTATTCTACGCAATCGTTTTTGTTCATCTGACTCTGTTGCTCTTTTTTCCCTCATACGTAAGGCAATTCTGATTCGCCGTTCTGCTTGAGCTTCTTCTGATAGCTTTGGACGGCGACGCTTAGGATTCTGGGACATTGATGATAAACTGTTTGCTTCATTAACTTCTGCTGGCTGAAGCATGACCACTTCGTCTGATTCATTATCTGGATGAAGATTGTCATTCCCAGTGCCTTTGTTCATGGCTTGTAATGATGCATTGACCTGGATGTTCATCATCAACAATTCTGTGGAAATTAGTTGCAATTATAATTAATCATTAGAAAAGGAAAGCAATGCTCTTACAAATACACTAGGGTGGTCCCAATGAGAAAGTCAGTTGTTACAAAGAACTTCTAGCATCACTTCAAGATATTCTTTTCCTTACATATGACACATTAATCACTCCATCAACATATTGTAAGGGCTTGTTAGTTAAGAAATACTACAAACGGTCATAGAATAACATCAAAGTAGCTTCAATTTCTTTCAAAACTTACAGATAAAGAAATGCTAATAAAAACAAAACTAATTTTCAAAAAGCTTACGTCAAGAAAGACTAATAAAAACAGAAAACCAATTTTCAAAAAACTTACAAATCAAGAAAGGCTAGTAAAACAGAAAACTCATTTCCAAGACATTATACCGAAAGAGCTGCCAGAATGTCAATAAATTCCTACCATTCCCATGCAAAATCTATGAGCTGTGTCTTGGATATGTGCACATTTTCAAGACAATACTAATAATCTATCTAACGAAGAGCTCATTATTTCCGTAAAATTATATATATATTCCCTAGCAATGCACACTCTCATACCGAGACAATGTATAGGAAAAATAAGAAAGATCCACATCCAGTTGATTTTGAATGCTTTTGATGAAAGACATTCTTTCAGGTAAGACCTTTCCAATCTTACTTTGCATGAACATGACTATGAACTTCAATCTGAGCCATCGCAATAACCTACCAATCTAACTTCAACAACTAAAACCACTTCAAGACACATTATTCCCACACACATACACAGAGAGAGAGAGAGAGAGAGAGAGAGAGAGAGAGAGAGAGAGAGAGAGAGAGAGAGAGAGAGAGAGAGCCTTTAATTTAAAGCTCCCTGAATCTCCTGACCTGCACATGAAGAGGCAAGGATGGGTTTTCCTAATCACTAAATAATCTTGACATCAAGTCCTACCCATTTTCCATTGCTTATAAAATTAAAACAGTAGTGAAATGAAAGTTTCATGCCTTCAAATATTTTCAGACAAATCTACAAAAAAAGATCAAAATAAAAATAAAAATATCATAAGTGAATAAATCAATGAATGAATAAATGAACAAATAAAAAAAGACCATCTTAAAGCTATCTTGCGGCCAAAGGTTTTAACTGATAAATCAGTTTTAGGACCGTGATAAACATACATTCTTACATTACATTACATATAAGAAAACAATAGAATAAGAGATGTGTGTTCCTCATTAATTTTAAAGTCACAATAAAAATAAATTAGTTATCCACCTGGATTTTTTTCATTATACAGACTAGGACAGATAAACATAATTAAATAAGTAATTAAAGTCATTTACGGTATAACAGAAGGTTTGAAGTATTATATGAAGGACACCCACTTGTTTAGATCATGTTGATACAGGATGGTCCAGTTGGACAAAGCCTGTCTTTACTTGTGCTGTACAGGATATAAACAGGTTGGACTTCACTCCTTTGGCATTTTGTGTGTGTGTGTGTGTGTGTGTGTGTGTGTGTGTGTGTGTATATATATATATACACATAAAGATGGCTTAAGGCCAGATAGAAACAGCCTTCCTATCCTTAATTTTAACTAAAGGCACATGTGAACTAATGGATTTCAATAGGCAAATATCACAGGCCAGAAATCACGTGTCAATTAAGCCAGACCTCCTGTCTCAACCCCACTCCACGTCTGCCTCCCCATCCCCACTTGTCTCTACATTTCTCATACCCATTCTCTCTCTCTCTCTCTCTCTCTCTCTCTCTCTCTCCAATAAAGAAACTTGAGTAGTCTACTATGATTATACGAGGCATGGCTGCACTTATTGCTGAACTGAATGCAACAGAAAAAGACTAGTGACAATGCCAGTAAAATAACTAAATGAAAAAATAAAATGAAAAGGAGACATTTTTTAAGCATGAACAGCTGTTTCTGGTTGATATCCACTAGTATACTTTTTATAATAAGAAAACAATATATAATCATACACCCCAAAAATACTAGCGTTCTGTAAGCAAGCATTTACCTAGATCTTTTAATACTCCAAGCCTAAGAAATAACGAACAAAGAGAATGGAAGTCGACCTGTACATCCAACAAGTTAATAATTATTGAAATGAGACTGAGATGCCAAGGTAACTGTATGCATCTATCCATCCAAAGTAAAAATTACTCCTCACCATTATTATCATTGCCTGATTACATATTCTGGTAGTATAAAAGTATATTATGCTACATATATGTAATAGTGAAAGGTATAAAGTTATCATTGTAAACTAAACTTTCACTCTTTATAGCTACATGGTCTGTGTGCAGACACATGGAATTCTCGAGTCTCAGAGACAGCAGAAGCAACAACCATTATCATATGTAACAGAATCTTGTATCAATAAATCCTAATATGTACATTCCAGAACCCTACATATCTGAGTTCTCAAGAAGAGATTTAATACAAACATGCCTTCATACTAACATTTGAATTTGGCAAAATCCAAACATGAACACTAATGGTTAGAGTCTGACAGATTATAAATCCAACTCTAGCTAGACATTACAAAAAATTATCTGAAAATGGGAAATGTATTTGTTTTTTGTTGGCTATCCAATTCCCTAACTGATTTGTCTAATTAATCTACACCCATGTGATTTAATTAAGATCTTATTACACTACTATTACTAATACCAGCAATACTGCTACTACTACTTTCATATTCCAAATCAGTTAATAGTAAAATTATTCATCAAGATAGTCCATGTACAGCATGAAAACAAGGTAAGCAAGGATGTTAAGAGGAAGAGAAGCTACAGCTGGACATAGGTATATGGCAAAGCATGATATGTACAGAAATGAATCAGGCAGATATAGCAAAAGGTAAGAATGTATTTTGGGTACTTGTAGATTCAGAAAAAAAAAAAAAAAAAAAAAAAAAAAAAAAAAAAAAAAAAAGATATAGATATATAGACTATATATAAGATCGATATATATATCTATATCTATATATATATATATATATATATAATAGATAAGGATTGGTCATGAGCTGTTCTGTCACTGCACAGTTTAGGTTGTAAAAGTTTGATGAAGTATAATGTTCTTATGGAAACAGAGCATGTATTCAAATGGTGAACAATATGTATGAATGACTTCTTGATGAAAAAAAAAAAAAAGAAAAAAAAGAAAAAAAAGCATGATGATTATGTTAAGGTAGATGGTATTATAAAAGCAGACTCTTTCAAGTACTGTATCTGGAAAACTAACATTGCTCCATATACCTATATTGTGTGCTTGGATGACAACAATAGATTTAATGATTATTCCAGCATGAATTAAGAAAGAAGAATGTGAGAGGAATGAATAGGATCTTCACATTTCAATCAGTTTGAATCAATGCAAATTAAGATCTGTGTGAAATTATAGTAGTGATCTCAGATGCACTGTACGAGGCTGTTCATGTAGAGCTTACACAATTCATTTTTGTTCTCCCTAAACAAGTTTCCAACCTCCTCTCTTCTAGTTTCACTTGTACTACATCCACTCACATTCATAATGCACCCAAACACTGACCTTGGGAAGATTTTCATCTCTCTTCCCTCTCTATACCTCACCTCACTGTAGAAAAAGATAAAGAGGAAGCAGATCCCAGTCCCATCATAACCTCCCTTTCAGTCATCATCCACTGGGACAAGTCAGGCATACAGACACAGATGCTGCCTTGTGTATGAAAGCTGGATACATAATAAATAACACAAGCTGAATGTAAGTGGAGCCTATATGAGCTTGCACTATAATGATGATAATAATAATAATAATAATAATAATAATAATAATAATAATAATAATAATAATAATAGTAATAATAATAATAATAATAATAATAATAATAATAATAATAATAATAATAATAATAATAATAATAACAACAACAACAACAATGTAATGCAAAGAATGTGGAAAAGAAAAAATCAAATAGTATGAGGGTCAACATGAATATCAGTACAAGAATGAAGACAAAGGCAAAGCAGTATGTCCAGGTCAGATATAGGCATTAGTGTCATGACACATTACTACAGCATCTCATAACCTGACAATAGTGTACTTGACACATTGCATACCAAAAGTACTGTAGTAACAATAAAGCATACTCATAAGCAATTGTTAAGCATGAAAAAGTTTACTGAAGAGATGCAATAGCTGAGACAGTACGTATGGTTGCTTTGCCCAATGCTATGAGATACAAACATATGGCTGTGCAAAGGAAAACATTATTCAAATTCAGACAAGTTTGTGGTCATAGTGATATGACATCTATGTACATAATTAAATCTACATCAAGAAAACTTAGTTAGCAAAGGCAGACTGTGGATTATCAATAATGAAAAAGGGCAGATACTTTCTATATAGTCATCTCTCATACCACAAGATGCCATTCATTAGACTCCAGACTCCAGGATAAAGTGTAAATTCCAATTCATTCATCCATACTAAAGAACATAGGGCATAAATGCTTTAGTATATTAATAACTTGAAAAATCTAAAAGGATTTAGACCTAATATAGCTAAGCGAGAAAGAAAAAAATACATGGTATGCTTTAGAAAACTGAAGTGATGTACATTCCTTTTTCATATATTTCATCATGAGAGATTTCAGGCAGCAGCTCTCAGGAATTTCCAATATCAAACCAAATATCTCTTCCGTTTGTATAATGATCTGAGGGTATACTGCAACAATCTACCTTTGCTTTTCATATGTTATAGAATAAACGGTTTTCACTAAATGTGTTCAGTTAATCAATCTTATGTACATCAGAAATTTTGTAAAGGACATTATGTTGATAACAAGGCCAGAGAGAGAGAGAGAGAGAGAGAGAGAGAGAGAGAGAGAGAGAGAGAGAGAGAGAGAGAGAGAGAGAGAGAGAATTATTTGTCTCAATATGTACACAGCGAGAGACAAGTGTTAGGAAATATTACAAGTATATATATATATATATATATATATATATATATATATATATATATATATATATATATATATATATATATATATATATATAAGGCACATATAAAGCAGGGGATGGCAGCCTAGATCAAGGAATCCACTGGTATCATCAGCTCCCTACCTTTAGGAAATACTGATTCTTAAAGTGAATAAAGAAATGTAGTAGAAAATGGGCCTCAGCATTTTCATAAAGAAAAACTTCACAAAATATTAGTTTCCAGCTCCACTTGATCTGATTCACTCTTTTTTGAAGGTAAGGTATGAAGCAGAGTAAACAATTATTCTTTTATCTGCCTGCAGAGATTCACCGACCCACTTTCACCTCAGCTAAAGGAGCCCCCGATATACTTTCTGCATTATACATACAGGGTGTCACACGTGTTTCTGTGGATAATTCTACAGGTGAAACTTCAGATTATTTTCAGTGGAAAATGTTCTACGTATACACATGTGAATTTTTTTCCTGTCCAATATGGAATATGAGCATATGATGATTTTGTTTATGATTATGATTGATAATGACAAGGATGAAGATGACCATATTAGAAGATGATGTACTGTACATAACCATTTATAAGAAAGTGACAGTTTGTACCACTTGTCAGTCCCTTACATGATGCATAAAACTACATTCCTAACTTACTGCATGCAATAATGTCTTCACAAAAAGTATAATAGATTGAAGTTCTCAACCCTTTCCTGAAAATAATTTCCATTTTCAAAAGTTTTAATGAATTCAATCTACAGGAAATGGAGGCTAAATGCCATCAGCTACATGGGAACTTCACTAATTGTCCTCTTTTTTTAACTTTTTTTCATAAGTCTAAATCCTCATAACATTCCCTGGTCTGCTCAATAAGCTAAGTTACTACCAATATCAATCCACTCTTGTACAGTGTATAGATCCTCATTATCAATCTAATCTATATATCAGTTCACATTTCCCTCCAATGTTTCACTTGAGGCTGGTGACAGATAAAACTGTCCCTTAGTGTAGCATTATCATAAATTTCATGGACTGCAATGTTTTACACTGTAAATAATTTGACTGGAATAAGAACTAAAATATTACCTCCTGTCACTTCAGCAACCCATTACAAAAGAATAAAGAGCCACCAATTCCATCTCTACTGCCTGAGAACACACTTTTCTAATACAGTCATTTATTTTCCTCCCTTCTTGATGTTGAATCACAGCAGCAACATGGTACTGAACAGCAAATTGCCTGCACAAGTACATACACAAAAAAATGTGAGGTACTTTCTACGCAGTTTCAGCTTCAGTAATGAGAGAGAGAGAGAGAGAGAGAGAGAGAGAGAGAGAGAGAGAGAGAGAGAGAGAGAGAGAGAGAGAGAGAGAGAGAGAGAGAGAGAGAGAGAGAGAGAGAGGTTAACACTACTTGTGTACTGCTCTGTTGGTTTCAAGTTTATATTTCAGATGAGTTAAAGAATATCATAATAAATCTCTTTATAATTAAAACATCAAACATATCTAAAAAAGAAAACTCTGATTGATTTCTGGGACCACCCTAATATAAACACTAAAAATACAGAGACTACATTCAAATATTATTATATTTTATATTTCAGATACATATCAAAGAATTCTAATGAATACAAAAACACAAACTGGGGAATGTACCACAGCACTACTAAGGTGTAATGTTAGCAGTGAGGGCCATACTTTTTGGTTACTTTTTTTTTTTTTTTGTACTATCCAATCACAATTGACTGGGTTATCAGGCTACTTTAGCTCTGAATGACGAGCATAATTCAATCATGTATTTATGTTCTTGAATCAATGATGAATACAGGAAGGAAAGTAGATTAGTTGGAGTCAGAGGAGAAAATTAAAAGCAGTGATTTTATCAGTAAAGATATGAGTGAAATACCAGAATTACCTGCTATATCACCAGCTGTGTAGTTATATTCAATTACTTCTTGGTCATTACCAGTTTTGTGCTGAGGGTGGGTGACAACTGCCTGGAGGGCCTGACGAACCAGGTCTCTCTGAGGTCCAGCTTGAGGATGGCACCCATCTCTCTGCCCAGCCGCCATACCCATTCCTTCTAGTTGCTCTGCTTTCTCTTTTTTAACGCCTCTGTGGTCTGGATGAGGCATTACACCTCCAGTTGAAACACTGGATACTGCACTACAGTCATTTTGCATTAAGTGGCTCTGAGACATAGTACTTGCCACTCCACCTGGCATTGTGCAAGCCATGGTTACTGCAGACATTGTCGTCAAGTTTGTGGCACCACTATGAGTGGATCCTGCATGTACCATTGTAGCCGTGTGGGCCATGGAGTGAGGGGTTGAGGATGCTCCTTCTCCACCAGAAGACACAAGCACAGCAGATGGCCCTTGCACATTTATGACAGAGTCTGGCATACGAAAATAAGGACCACCTCTGTCAGGCTGATGGGCAGGAACCAGACCCCCAATATGGCTTCCACCTTGACTAACTACAGATTGGATGTGAGGTAAGGGCTTGTGGTGATGAGCTGAGGAATGAGGTGTTAACTCCAGGGGTAGTGCCTTTTCTGTGCCACTACCATGGGCAGAAAGATCTTGTGGTGCACTCTTGGAATGATGGGTGGGTAGACCAACATGTCCATGACGTCCCAGCAGTGAAGTTCCATCGTGGTCCAGACCCTTCACAATGGAGTGATGGGGCTGGTGCATTCCTACTTTGTAGGTTGGAATATGAGTGTTGAAAGCACTCTTGTTGGCGGCAGGGTGGTGAGCTAGATCATATAATCCTCCAGAATTCACTGCCACAGATGTAATACTGGACACAGATGAAGTTTGTGCCAACGATGATTTGTGGGCTGCTATATGAGGAGATATATGTTGTGTTTCTTTACTTATCCCACTGCCTGTATACATCTTCAGTGAGTGCACACACTCATCTCTCCTGGAGAAAAACAATTGTGTCCTTCAATTATATGACAAAAAAAAATAAGATCATTATCACACAAGCATAATCATCCTGATACCTAATTTATGGATGGAAAATAAAAACCATAAGGCTTAACCAGGATAATCACCTAAGTTACCATAACATGAAAGCACCACTTCTATTATGAATGATGTATACACTACTCAAGTATGTTCTTATCCCAACACTGATCCTTTAATAATTACTAAAGCTTGACACATAAAAAGTAACATAATATTACCATATAAGAACTAGTTTCAAAAGCACCAAAACAAAATGATTCATTTACTTCTTACTTCAATGGAATAATCTCTTTGAAACTCCCTATAACAATAAAATGGAAAAACTACTGTTCAGTTACTGTGTTCAGTAACTGTACAAATATTTCCACTTTCTTTGAAGCAAATGGGATAAATATTATGCCAGTAGCAAATAAATGTGTAGCATTATTACACATTCAAATTTACCCAAACTACCTTGGGCATCAACTCTGTAATTCAATAGCATTATACCACACAGCACACACCCACCAAGTACACTCATATCAACAGTAATGATATAGCAAGAAAATGTGCCTTTTCCAAGTTTAATATAAATTAGTAATGTTAAATGTTACACTGAATAGTGAGTACACAAACTTTTTTTTTCCATATTATTCAGCATTACATACACTAAATATGTGATACTGCAAAGTGAAAAAAAATAATAAATAAAAAAAAAAAATAAATAAATGAAAAAAAATCAAAGAGCAAAATGCAACAGCAAATATCTGCAGAGCAAACTCAAACACCTTGCACCCATTTAATACATGGACAGTGGTCGCCATACAGAAAAGTCAATTTCTTCCCAAATATTTTGAAAAAAATGCATAAAATACTAGAAAGGAAACAAAGACAGCTCAGGTGACATGGCAGTGGCTGGAGGAAAGCATGCATTATTATTACTCCATGAGGCTGAGCAAATGATGGTCACAGCAGACTTTGTCCATACCATTTTGCTCTTCTTTGCTCAAGCCATCATCACATTTGAGTCTTTACACAATATTCTATAATATCTCTTTTGTCACACAGTTGTATAAAGGTCTCTTCTGCCTAGCTCTCTTGTCTACCTGTGTATCTTACTTTTCTCTTTTCTGTTTATCTCAATGCAAGTATGTCTTCTGCCTCTTCCATATGCTTATAAGCCTCCTCTTCTTTTCCATTGCCAAAGCTATGACAAATCATGATCTAGTCTTGACTAAGCACTGGAAAACTTCACCTTTACTGTCACTCATAACTGCTAACTGACTTTAAATGAAAGTTGACTTGAAAATTTTGTGGACAGACTGATTTTATTTGAGACCTATGTGGCAATATTAATTCAGTAGACTGAGCAAGAGGCAGTGAAAACAAGCTTTCAAGCCACCAGACTCATGTGGATGCTCACTGATAACCTTTCATCACTCAGTACCTGGCAAAATATCCCAGTTCTGCTGCTGACACTTCTGCTGTTGCAGCTGCCACCACTGCCGCCACCACCACCACCACCACCACCGTCTTCGATGGCTTCACCACTGGTGATCATATATATATTTTTTATGCCATAATAAGCAATGTTATAGGGGGATGAAGCAGTTTATAAAAATAATTAGATACCTGCTTAGGAACAATAATAATGTTTCTGAGAAAGTGACACTGACAGTGAGCCTTATGGAAGACAAAAGATTTGTGTATGATAACCTTTGTGCAATATTTCATTACATTATACTATTAGGAATAAAGCCACATTCATTCACTGACTACAATGGCAAACCAAAGAGTCTCAGAAGTACTAAATATAAATACTTAGTACATGTGAAAAGAGCATTCCAATTATATGAATCATCTTCATAGACTATTGAACTAGCATACTGAAATAAGAAAGGTTGTTCCACTAAAACTGAATTACACTTAAGAAAATGAACATTTTTTTCACAGTAATTGGTCTTGAAAAGATGGACCTTCCATTCCTACAACACATATCAAGTGATGAAATGCAACTGTATGCAATTTAGACCAGTAAAGGCATGTGAGACCATTGTACTCTTACAGTGACATCAAACAAAAAGATACAGAAAGCTACAACCTTCCTACTTTTATGTGACCATCAAAATGTCTAAAAAGTAACTCAAGATCAAAGTTTAATTAATCAATTTAACACTTTAAAACCATTTCCAAATTTAAAAATATCTTAAATCTGCAAAGACACAAACCTTCCAGACGTGTTCATAATGTCTAAACCATATTCTTGGGAAAATAGATAAACATAATAAATAAAATAAGAAATATATACTATCTATAAAACCTGAATGTAGTGGAACTTCAGTTACCATATGCCTCTCTCTGAACTAATAATTGCTTCAGTTGCTGACTGTTGTACCATAATTTGATTCTTGAACAAAATGATACTAAAGGCTGCCATTCATCACTAATTTATAGATTCTGTAAATATTTTCATTGTTTTCATGTACTTGCAACAATTGAAGATAAAAGGTTGTGGTAAATCGCTCCTTGGACCACTACAGGATGTAAATAGTACATACATACATAGTACATCAGTCCCTTGATTTACAAATTATTTATGTTCCTAGAAAACTATTCATAAATTACAAAATGTGTAAATAGAGCCATTTTCTCCCATACAGTTCCTTTATATAAGGTGAGATATGTTCCTACAACCCCAAATTATGTTCCTGTCTTATTGTCAAATATATATTTCCCACTAGTTCGGTCATCACTGTTGTCATCATAGCTGTGGCAGCAGATGATGCACCAGTGTTCACAGCGTTCATTGGCTTGAAAAATGATGTCATTCCCGTTTGTTAAGCTTGTGACACTTTTTCTTGATACAACTGATTGTAGGCAGCGATTGCATTTTGAATGGCATATTTGGATTTTAAGCTTCTTTCACAATTAGGGTCATTGTCAACAATTTTCTGGATACCATTTTCAAAGTCGCAGAAAGCGTCAGCCACGGGTGAGACGCAGCAGCTGTGTTATAGTGTGTCGTTCTCTGCTCCCTCCCTCTCTACTGCTCATTGTTGTTCTATTGCTAATACGGCAAGCTTCGTCTCTCTAAGATAATAGCTTTTCTATCTGTTTGCAGCTTGTCAGAACATTTAACTGAACTTGTACTGTGCTTGCCTACCATTTTGTACTGGTATTATCACTAGAGCTTAAAAACATTACAATGTTTGTAATGCTGAACTTTCAATTCATAAATTAGTAATAAGGACCTAATCATTTGATTCACATCTTTGAAAATTTGTAAATACAGCATTTGTAAATGAAGGGACTGGTGTACTGTGATGCTACTGTCTGTTTTTTCCAACAGTTATTAACTAGTCATCAAAATAAAACTGTCAATTAATGTAAAAACTAAAAAGATCTTTCACTATAGAAACAACAACTACTGATTATTTTCAGTCCAGTCTCTACAGGTTGTAGTTCCTAAAATATATGCAGCCTCAGTAAAACAGCTGAAAATTCAACATGTACAAGTAGTACAAGTTAGGGTATTTGAACTTCAAAATGTAGTGTGATGCCACATCTGTCCTATTGGCTACAAAAAAAATTAAATAACAACAATAATAATAATAATAATGAATTAATTTCTAAAAAAAAAAAATAATAATAATAAAAAAATAAATAAATACAAAATAATAATTGAATAAATAAATAATTAAAATGAAATAAAATTAAAAATAAATGAAAATAAAGAAAATAAAATAAATAAATAAAAATAAAATCAATCAATTATAATATGTACTGTAGTGTATAATACATATAATCCTTGAGGGAATATGAAGATAAACTGGACTATGTACTGACAATCCAAGAACACTGTCTTGATGGGAAGTTTAGTATACAAGTGTTTGCCATGCAATAACTAACACCACCAGGCTAGAAAACAAAATATCCTCCCCTTTTATGCTGTTTGTACATCTATATACTAGTTTATGTTTTATGTACTTTTTTGTTGTTTTATGTCTTAGGGTTTTTTCTTTTTTCTCTTTTTTTCAATTAAAATGTACGTACTTTCAGCCTGACGATGCCAGTTGTTACACAGCAATTGTTGTACAATATACTTTCTGTCTTGGCAGTGTTCTTTGATTCCCAATATACACACACACACACACACACACACACACACACACACACACACACACACACACACACATGTACACACATGAAACAAAAACAAACAAACAAAAAAGAGTATTTCTAGCTTTCTCTGTAAAATATAAGTGATGTTTACTGTATAGATGTGATTGAACCATTCCATAGACAAGAACTCTTCACACACCCAAAGGAGGGTAGCAGGTATTAATAATGGCCTGCCTCTCCTATAGTAGCAAGATCACAATTACAACTGCAACATGGAAAGACCTACTGTCCCAACAGGCTCAAACACTAAGATCTCTCCACTGTGAACCAACCATGCAAACTGCTATGCACCATCAGATTGCTCAAATGTATTTGATATTCCTGGGTAATAAATCAAAATCTATTCAGAGGCCCAAAAGCATCTAAGGAAGGAAGAGAATCAACCCTCAACAACTACTAATATGGTACACTGCACATCTGAAGTGAAGGGCAGCAGAGCAGGCACACATCTGCTGCACCACAACGGATCTGTCACCTTGCCGTGTATTAGGACCCGAGTAACTGACCAACCCGATGTGGTGAGTACATGGGAGATGGTGGATGAAGAACATTGCAGTCAAGAAGCCAAATGACTATACAGTTCCATTAGGATAATTGGAAAAAAAAATCATATGGCAAGAAAGTGATGAATCCTTAAGTGATCAACAAACAGTTGTCCAATGAGCTGTCACATAGGAAGGGTTCCACTTACATAATAAAAAGTGTGGACTGGACAAAGGGTATTTCTTTCTTTTTATTTTCTTTTTGGATTTTTTTTTAATACATAGATATGAATGTGAGTGGTGTGCCTAAATGGGTTAATTATTTTCCTATACATTAATTTTCCTCTTTTGTTTATATAGTGAAAGGTTCTTTCTTGTCTCAACAACTCATACAATACCAAAACATTTATAGCATTTTAACTCATAAAAATATCCCTTCACTGAGCCATGCCATTGATTCCATAATTGTCAGTGATCACTAGTCAGACAGATACAGATTGGTCTACCCTGATAAAGCTAAATGGGTTGCATCTTTAAACCATTCTTTGTAAAAGTTACTGATACGCAGTGCATCAGTCTGCCTGGCACTACCTACATAATGGCACATCTCACACTACACAAAATATCCTTGTGCTATTTAGTTGGATACCTTTTCTTTTTTTCTAATAATAGGAAAGCAAATTGAACAAGGGCTAAGAACAATATAATGAAAATAAAAGCAAAGAAAACAGAAGATTTTGGAAGATGCCTAATTAAGTAATGAGGTGGTTTTAAAGGTATGGAAAAATGGAAATGCAGAAAAAAAGCAAAGTATTCCAGAGTACACCATATAAAGTGCAATGTTTTGTGCATTAATGTCATGTAGAGATATGCAGTAAGCAAGTTCAGATAAGCAGAAATGATGAAAGTAGCAGAAGACTGGCAAAAAAGTGCAATATTGACAGATTATGATACTGAAGACAGTCAGTTACATCAAAGGAGCTGATGACACAAATAGATCTTGACCATTTACAAATGCTTTTGCCCAAGAGCCTCCCATAAAATATGAAAAATATACCCTATAAATGAAAACAGACAAGACCCTTATACTGTTGTCATCAAGGAGTAAGAGACCAATTAATAGAAATGACAGAAAACATCCAATTTCACAGAAGGTTTAGCAATGGCTTTCTCTCACAGTAGTACATGTAGTACATATACAGTATGTAACGAGATCAAGCACAAATTCATCGGAAGATATACTGAAGTTGATATCAAGCAAAGACCAACTTAACTCAAACATTACTACTACTACTACTACTACTACTACTACTACTGTTACTGGTACTAGTACTAAACTCCTAAAGGATTCTACAAATATATTGTCTACCATCAATACTTAAGAAACTGAAGAGACTGATGCTTCAAATTTTCTTAGAGCCGTTCTCAACTCTACAATCTATTTCTCCTCTCACTCAGCTTGCACTTCCTTCACCTTCCTTTACATTTACGTACTACTGAACTTGCTGCCAGAACTAAATCCCTTCCACCTCCAAGTAGTACATCAACTCGACACCTGTGAACCTCATTGGACTACCACACAGAAAATAGGAAAAATGTAATGACAATGATGAGTGACTCCACAGTCTGGCATCAATGGCAGAGTACAGAAAACAACAACTCATGAGTATGCACTAAAGGTTTGCTGGCTAATTGCTTTTCAGAACCTTATATCTCAGTCTATCAACATTCACAAGTGAGATATGAGATCATCTCTTACATTCACAATTCAGAAAGGAATTCCTCAGCTTTGGGATTACACAAAAGTATGGGTCAAATTTAGTTTTAAAATGCCTTTCACTGTCAAGTGGTCCTGGAACAAGGTAGTTTGTCTTGCAAGACCAAAAGACTGAAGGACAGTGGTGAGCCCAGTTAGGGTTCAGGCAGGGCATAAAAATTGTCCTTATATCCCAGTATGAGATTAGATGCCTGATTAGATTAGGTTTTGAATGGCCCACATTATAACATGGCCACAACTGTTTGTGCAGCAAATCAGTCCATAAGGAAATTAGCATTAGATTAAAGGAATTCCCTTTTTCCATTCTAAAGCATAGCTTCCCCACCAGGTTCCATCTGGACTTGTTATACATTTAAAATAAAAAATAATAAATGTAGAACATCAATGATAAATATAAAGAAATGTCTCTATTTACTATTCCCTTCTGCTCCTACCTGTCACAATGCTGGGAATCAAATAAGACAGCAGGAATCTAAGGTAAGGCAAGCCAAATTATATAATTAAAATACATATATCAATGATAAGTCTCTGAATTACAGAAATTCCAATGTTAAGTTCAGTTAAATCAGTGTCCTTAAGAGGGATTCAGTGGGAAATCTGGTTAAATTAGATTGGGATAATGCCCGAAGGACTTAATATGGATACTAGTGAAATTATCCATTAAGTTAGGTTAGCGTACTTAAGGGAATGTCCAGTGGTGCAAATCTCCCGTTAGGTTAAAGTAAAATTACATTGGGCTAGAAATCTCCCGGGTCTTCAAAATATGGCAAGACTTTTCATAAAATGTCCAAATCTGGCCTACCTCTGCTTTTCCCCATCCTAAAACTCCACTTTCTCAGCAGGTGCCCATTATTGTAGAGGGGAGGAACAGAAAGAATACAAGATAAGTGAGCTACGTGTCTTTTCCTGACAATTTCAATATAAAAAATTTAAAAATAAGTACAACTACCAATATCTAATTTATAAAGCAATAACATATCTGGTAAACTGAAAATTTATACAGAAAAAGCAGATTACATTTCAATGTCATGAATGAAGCATAGCCTTTACTGAAGCAAACACATCCTTGCTACATTGATTGCAAGAACCCTTTACCGCAAGAGTAGCAACAGTAATGTTACATAACTAAAGAACGATTTTGGAACATCTTTCCCTCATGTATCCTTCTTACTACATAATTGCAATACTAATCATCATGTGAAACAAAATAACAAGCCTCAATGGAGTAAGCGGACGGCAAAGAGCGCAAATAACACTAGGAACAGGAAGCAGCATAGCATATACTGCTTCCCCTTTAGTCGATCCCCTTCCTCAAGTCTCTCTCTAAACTAATCAATCTTTATGTAACCAATTCCTTTCGTTCACTAAATGCATCCCTGACCTAAAACATAAGACATTGCATCCTACTTCCTAGATAAAATCAATCCCATCCCTTCCTACACCAATAATCCCTCCCGTCCTACACATCCCCCTCCCCCGAGCCGCGGCAACCCTGGCTGGCGGCGGTGTGTGCGTACATACGTAATACTCCCGACGCCTATCTCTCGGATTCACCTTTAAAACGTTCATTGGCAGCTCAAACTTTTAACGAAAAACTTGCTGGAGCAGTGTAGGATTTAGGGATACATAATGGTTACATTTCTTACCTTAAGAGGGCGAGAAAAAGGCAGAAGAAACTACTCCCCTTGGGTGTTTACAGTATAAGTTCAAAAACCTTCGAGCCTCGCAACTGATGGACAGGTGAAAATAAACAAGTGACAAACGATCAACACCTTTTAAGTAAAGAGAATCGTTTTTCTTTGTGTAATTATCTTAACCAGAATCTAAAACGTGTTGGGATCAAGCTTGCCACATTCCAGCTGCTCACCTGATATTTCTGGTGTCCTTGTGACGTCTAGGGGGCGGCGGTAGCCAATGGCCGCCTGAGCTTCCTTACTACTTTTTGAAATTAGCGTTTGTAATGAGAGAAAGAAAATTTAAATGCGGGTGTCATTTTCGAAATAACATTCTATACTTGCACCAATCTAGCTGGTATCATGAAGGAGATATGGACTTTTTAAAATCATAGGATGCCAGATTATAGATCACGTCCGTTTAGGGAAGGGGTTATGATCGGTTTGGGTTCATTAAGCTGATGCAGTTTGAGCCTAAGCAAAAATCAGATGCTTGATTGTGTAAGACTAACGTAAGGTCTTCAATTTTTGTTTAGATGAATAATTTGCAAGACCACGGGTTTATTCGATGGTCAATGGGTGTTAGGCCTGAAGGGTGAGCCATTATGCCATAACCTACTGCTGTCTGCCACGCTGGCTTATTAGGAAGGCTCAGTAGGGTTGCCAGCCGCTTAACCAAATTAGAAGATCGCGATTCGCATTCTCTCTCTCTCTCTCTCTCTCTCTCTCTCTCTCTCTCTTTTTTTTTTTTTTTTTTTTTTTTTTTTTTTTTTTTTTAAGAATGGGTTTTCGTGAAATCATATATCTTGGCTCCAGCAGCCCTCTGTTATCCTGGCTGTCACACATTCGGTAGGTGACTGTAGGAAATCGTTTGTTCCTCTCATCCTCCACATCTCCCATCCTCCACTTCTGAGGATGGAGAGTGAGGGGAGCGCTGGAGAGTAATGGTTCACAGAACGGAGAGTGAAAATGACTGATTAGGAACGCTTTGCCCTTTCACCTCGATTGCTTACAGAGGCCACAGTGATGATAAGTCCTGTGGTTCTCAAGTCTGTTTCTTCTGCTGGTAGAGTAGAAATAATATCTATACATCACGAGCCATGAAGAAAGCAGCACTCGAAACCGGTGTAACTTGATAAAAAAGAAGTTCGTATTCTGGAACACTTAGCTTTCTCACCACAATTGTTTTCAAAAGGCCACGGACATTAACTGGGCTATCGAGAGTGATGAGCATATTAACAATGTCACTTTCTTAAAAGAAAAAAAAAATGAAAAACCGTTTGACTTTTTAGAGACCATTTTGGAAGTATTAAAGGTGAGGTGTTTTTATTTCATTATTTTTTTATCGTTTATCATTTTTTTTTTTTTTAATTTCAGAGTGGATGAGAAGGTTAAGAGAATCGATAGGTATCTATCTATCTTTCTTTCTAGTTAGTTGTTTATGTCTTTATGTTTGTCTGTCTGTCTATACATACGTCATATGTTTATCATTATTCTGGTTAAAATTGTTCTGTGATTATCCTGAAGAAATCATAAAACTTCTTCGGATTATTTACCAAATCTGGGAACATATGCCCAAAGCTCCCAAATTCAGGTCTTCTAGAATTAATTGTATGCACCCATATTCGTTGCCTCCGCCTCCGCCTACGCTTCCTCAAGCACAGCAACGCTGCTATTTCTGCAGTAGCCAGTACGTCCATGCTCCCCTGAAAGGCTGCCTTGGTACTGAATGATGTGCTGATGATTCGCTCTGTTGGAACTATGCCGATTCAAAATTAATCGATTCAAATGATTCTCCATGAATTGAATCGAATCGAATCGCTTAGTGTAAACGCAGCCTTACTACCACTCATATAGCATAATATTATAGCCTGTTGTATTGTGTTTGCTAGTTTGAGTCA
>CM035205.1:2455257-2460257 GCA_020233015.1 Callinectes sapidus
ATATATATTAGGAATAATAATAAAAGTAATAATAATGATAATTATTATTATTATGATAATAGTAACAAAATAATAATAATAATAATAATAATAATAATAATAATAATAATAATAATAATAATAACAAATTCTATTTTATAATAGTCCTCTTCGTGACTATCACTTATCACCAATGAAACTAATCCTGCACTAAGTCAAGTCGCTAAGCGTGAGTGGTTGACCACTGGGGCGGCGAGCGTCGAGCCTGGCGCCTAGTGGCTGGCCGGAATGTTGCCCAGGACAGGTGGACTGCCTCCCTGGCTGCTGGCATCTGCAGGGCCGTGGACAAAGAGGTGTTAAAATACTGATATGAGGTTTCAATAACATTATTAAGCAGTGGACTAATTAAATGTTATCATCAGTAATAGTCAGTATTTGTTGCAACATTTAGTGATTGGTTTACGAGGGACACTCACTCCCTTACCTTGTTAGTGCTTGCCTTCTGCCTTCCAGGAACGCAGCCAATTTTTTTCTCTCTTTTTTTCATGTTATGTATGAAAATATATTTATATCGCAAAAAGTAAAAATGTCTTATAAACCGTAATATAATAATGATATAATAATATAAACTTTAATTTCAATCAGTGGTAGATTCAACGTCGGATAGAGGATGAACGTGGAGGGTGCAGCTGCCAGCCACCGTTGTTGCTTGGCTGTGATATTCAAGTGTAGCATTCCATGATAGTTGACTCAATCCCAGAATGACAGGTCTTCTTAACCTTAGACAAGCCGCACCCGCTCCTCCTCTTACTGACGTTCACCAGAGGAATGCTCTTCGCCTCTCAAGTTACGATGAGGCGAGATGCGGTATGTGACACCATCAAGATCACTGGACGATTCTCTGAGGTTTCTCTCCGATGACAGACGTCGGCAAGGGTCGCAGGGAGTGCTGAGTCTTGGGCGGCCTTCCCTAACCCTTGCACCCCCCAAATCTGGGAGTTCATATGGCACCTTCAGCCTTGGGACGTTGATGAGCAGGACTCCGTCAGAAGTAAGGAATGCAGTGATATTTTTCAAGTCGGCGTTGTCAGGCAATCGGAAAGGCCGCACGAAAGTCAGAGTAATGAGTGACGTGCCTTCCAGCCGCTGGGCGGTGCCTCTCACTATTAGTTCGCGGCCATCCTTCACTTCTGCTGTTACCTTCCCGTTCAGAAAGTCGTAGACGTCAAGAACAATCTGTTGGTGTTGAAGAAAAGTTACAAATCATGGAAACTATAATAAAAAAATCTTATTAATGACTGATGGTCGTGTTGTTCTGTTACACATAATCACTCATGAAAATTATGTTATGATGGAGTACTTACTGTGTGGGCTTGCAGATTTTCATCAACATAAGCAGCCTGATTCTCCAACTTTAAATCTCGTTGACGGAGTCCGCGGTAGGCGGCGAGGTCTCCTTCTGGAGAAGATGGCTCATTGAATTTATTCAGTAAATCTTTCACTGCAGACAGGAAACATTGCTGCCAGCCACTGAAATCTCTATTATTGAAGAATACTCCTTTGTTGTCTATCGGTATAGATTTGTTCTTGTGCTTGATGTAAGTCTCATCTTCCTCCAAAAGTCTGCGCAAAGCCGCCATTCCACTCTTGGAGTCATCTTCCTCCTCACCGTCCTCTTGAAGCCGTCTATGCACCGCGTCCACCTCGTTGTTATCCTTGGAGGCACAGCCTTTGTTAGAAGCTATTCTATCGTGGTCGTCATCTTCACTGAAATTTACTTTCTTTTCTACAGAAAGTCCTTGTTCTGTCTTGCTGGAGTCAGCTGAGCTTGTTACTTGGACCGGAATAACAATATCCTGTTGAAACCAAAAACAAATCAATTTAGTACGTTTATATATCGGAGACATGTGTGGTTATTGATACTTTCAACAACTACAATAATTGGCATGTAGTGCATGCAGGGCCTAATATATATTGAGGAAGTAGTGATTGTTTTGGACTTGCCTGGTCTGAAGAAGCAGCTGCCACGTTGACTTTGGAAGAGATTTCAGAACTTCCTTCAGAGAGCTTTTGCATTTGAAGAGCTGATTGTTGCAAGCCTTTCTCTGCTGCTTTGCTGGTGCTAGTCACTTGCTGTGCTGAGATCTGCAGATGAGAAATATCAAGACTCCTCAGAAAGTAAATTGACATTTCTCTTGGTTCCTCTACTCCTGTTCCTTTGAGAATGGCATCATGAACAGATTTTTCATTTATTTTGATACTTTGATTTTCCTTCTTGGACGCTTTTCCATCAACATGAACAAAGAAAGTTATCATGAATGTATCTTCTCGTAAAAAATTTCCTCTCCTAAAAATCTAAGGGCTGGTTCTTAATTTTTACCTGCTTGGGAACAATGACGGTTAGGACGCCATCAGAGGACATCACAGAAGAGATGTTGTCAAGTTGGGCGTCCTGGGGCAAAACGAATCGTCGGAGGAAGTGATCAGAAGACTTGGAGTCTCCTGTATCCCTCTCCACTTGTCCCTCCACCACCAGCTCCGTCTCATCCATAACATTGACTGAGATGTCTCCTCCCTCCACAAAGTCGTGGACGTCCAGCACAAACTGAAATGGGAAAGGTACAAATGAGCATCAGCGATGAAAACAAATGGTCAAGGTGTCGACTAACAGGATGCTCATTTGATTAACTTAGGTCGGCTCACCTTATAGCTGGAGGAGTCCTCAGCAGATGTGATGGCTTGGTTCTCATCCCTCATGTCTCGGGAACGAAGTCTCCTGTAGCAGGTCATGTCATCCGTGGCAGCCGCCGAATTATCGTCCCACTTTGCCAGAACATCCCTCACGGCGTCCTGGTAATACTTCCACGTATCCTCAAAGTAGGAATCGTTGAAAAATTGGCCTCTCTTTGTGATGGGTAACGATGATCTGCCGCACCGTGTGTCACGCTGCTGCTCCTGGCGCTCACTTTGCTCGTTACAGCTGGTTTGTGTTGCAATGGTTTTGTTTTGATTTCCTTCCTCTGTAACCTTCTCATTGCCGGCAATGGCACCGTCATTGGACTGGGTACTTGATTCTGTCTGGGATGAAATGGATGTTTGTGAAGACTGCTGGGTCTCCCCTGAAACTTCTGATGAACCTTGGGTAGCATCTGCTTGCAGACTCTTTTCTGTTACTTTTTGTACTTCGCTCTCTTGTGACTCCCTCTGCTTGACGCCAGTGGTGGAGGAGGTTACAGAAGTCTGTGCTGTAGTCGAGGAACTCTCTGTAGCTTTGGTGCTGCCTTCTGATGTCACCTGGCTGGGCAGTGTCTGAGTTTCTTGTTTCATCTGATAGCCCTAAGGAATTGTAAAGAATCGTTACATTTACACATAGTTCTCAGATATTGGAAACTTTCAAAATAAATTAGTTTTTCTCTCAAGATTGGTCAAAATCAATTCATATGAGGACAAATGACAAAATAAAAATTCACCTTCTGGGGAGCTGTGATGGTGAGGATACCATCGGCGGACATTACAGAGGTGATGGCGTCCATGTCTGTGTTTTGTGGCAGGGAGAAGCAGCGACGGAATGAGCGTTTGTCATCCAGGCGGCCCTCCACTGCCAGCTCGCGCTCTGCTGTAACCTTCACCTTCATTTCACCATTTACAAAGTCCTGCACGTCCAACACGATCTGTAGGAACCCAACATATCACCTCTTCAGTATGGCATTGTTTGACTATGGAAGTACAGACAGTTGTGTTACATACCATTACAGGAGGACAGTATCTCCACACACGATAATCTTCTATATACCTCGATCTCGGCTGTTAGTCACTGTCACTTTGTTTCCTTCCTCTTACATACCTTGTGAACTGAGTCGTCTGAGGTAACCATTATGGCTTGGTTGTCATCTCTTAAGTCCCGGGAGCGCAGGTTCCTGTAGCGGTTAAAGTTGTTAAGTCGGAGGTCAGCATCGTCATCCCAGCGGTCTAGTCTCTCCTCTTCACCCCAGCGAGCAAGGATCTCATTGACTTTCTTGTCGAAATCAAACCTGCTGCTCTCGAAGAAGGAGTCATCAAAGAACCGCCCACGCTTCATGAAAGGTACGTCGCGGAAGGAACTTTGGTACGAGCGTGAACTCCTGCTATTATCCTCTGTTCTGGCATTGGCGTCTCCTTTAGCGTTGCCTGCTTCTTTCCGGGACTCGCTAGACATTGTGCAGCGTTCTTTATTGTTTGTTTGACTTGCTCCTGATCCTTTGTTAGCTGTAGTGTCCCGGGTCTTGGCGCCCTGTCGTGGAGAAAACCCTCAATGTAAACAAGATAATAAAACACAAGTAACGTGTTTCCATGGGCATTCAGAACTTCAAACAGCAATCTTCTGTTATTTATGGGGCCATGTAATTGAAGTACTTCAACCTGAGAAATTAGTAATCTGAGTCATCAAGAAGGAACAATGATAATCACCTTCTGGGGAGCTGTGATGGTGAGGATACCATCGGCGGACATTACAGAGGTGATGGCGTCCATGTCTGTGTTTTGTGGCAGGGAGAAGCAGCGACGGAAGGAGCGTTTGTCATCCAGGCGGCCCTCCACTGCTAGCTCAAGCTCGCCTATAACTTTCACCTTCATTTCACCATTTACAAAGTCCTGCACGTCCAACACGATCTGTAGGAACCCAACACATCACCTCTTCAGTATGACATTGTTTGGATATGGAAGTAACTATCAACTGTGACAAATGTTGCTTCAGATCTCCACACTATAGTCCCGCCATGCACCATAAATGATCAAGTAATGTCGCAATTGTTTTTTCTTTGTTTTCTGAGACCTACCTTATGAGCCGTGTCGTCTGAGGTGACTGTCATGGCTTGGTTGTCATCCTTCAAGTTCTGAGCTCGCAGATTTCTGTAGCGACTGAAGTTTTTGCTCGGGCGAAAATCATCGTCGTCCCAGCGGTCTCGTCGCTCCTCGTCTCCCCAGCGATTGAGAATTTCATTTACTTTCTTGTCAAAATCAAATCTGCTGCTCTCAAAGAAGGA
>CM035205.1:2465257-2472757 GCA_020233015.1 Callinectes sapidus
TTTCCAACAGATTTGGCAAATTTTCATTGAGGTGACGGTTGGACTCTCGAGTCTCACCGTTGCCTCAGGAGGAATGTCACCACTCTCTGCACATAAAGTAGTACAGCAAGACAACGTGGAGGCAGTGGTGGGTAGAGTAGTGTCCATGGTGACACAAGGGCTGGGCCAATGTCGCCTGCTGCTGGTTACAGCCACGCCAGTCACTGATATGCTTGCTTCTGTCCTTGGGTGAGTAACTATCTATGCGTCTTGTAACTTATTCAATAGGGCACTGGAACCTGCGGGAACTTGAGAGGCACATCCATGCACCAGCAGCGGTCCAGCACCCCGGACACCTCAGTGAGGCAGCTTTTGCTGAGTGCAAAAGCACTCTTGATTGTAATGCAGTACTTCTCCTCACCTCACTAACGACACACCTCTAGAAACCTAGTAATTTATCCACTGTAGCACTTGTAGCGGGCCTTAAGAGAATAAGTCTGCGGTGGCCACACGTATGACGCTGTGCTTATGCTTGAATGAAATATATTGTGCACTGCATCGCTTTGGCTGACTTTCGTTCTTTCGTTTTTTCTTTCTTTTCTTCTTTAAATGGTGCTAAAAGTTTACATAAAGAAGCTATAAAAGGGACACCGAGTAGCAATGAGACGCTAACGTGGCGCAGAGCAGCACACTGAAGAATAAGGAAAAATACTCCCATTGTGTCCATACCATTCTATTCCCACCGAACAGTTTTCAGGAAGTGACCTGCTGGTTTATGACTATATTTCACTGATGTTCTTTGTTTCACTATTTCAATTTGTAAAACATCATTATTAGCACTATAAAGTTGCGACATATTTACCGTCACCGTGCACCGTGACCTGTGCACAGAGTTGTCTTGTTCCGAGGTAAGTCATGCATGCAAACCTGTCACCCACCCACCACAAATGATGCACCATAGCTAACAGGTGCGGAGTTACTAACCACTGCTGGTCGGAGTCATTTCTTGCGTGACACGTATCTAATGACGTTTAACGTCTAATGACGTTATGCAGTTATGTTATCTATTTCATTCTTAATGCGCTTCTTTATCACGTGGCACATATTTATCATGCACGAGTGATGTTAATTGTAAGCATCAATGATGCGTATGCACATTATGTATTTACTTCTCATAGACAGATTCATAACGTAGCTGTTTAATTAGAGAAAGCGCTTATGCATCTTTATTTATTAGCTAATAAGCTATTTACAAGTATTTATCATTTTGTGCGAGATTTGACATCACGATATATATATATATATATATATATATATATATATATATATATATATATATATATATATATATATATATATATATATATATATATATATATATATATGTGTGTGTGTGTGTGTGTGTGTGTGTGTATATACAAAAGAATGAGCCTTGTATATATGTATGTACTCTATATCGAAAATATCATAAAGAAATATATACAAAAATCATGTTTTCATGCCTTTGCGCAATAGTTATTCATTCTGTAATCTGGTTTATATGGTATCGAATAAATACGCAGTATCTTAACATCAGCATATAGACTATTTTCATACATGAATTATCTTTGCCTTAGAGTGAATACTAATACGCTACATTTGTGAGGCATTGTGACGCATCTCTAGATGATGGATGCGGTGTTTGCGGTGCTTAAATCACGCACTCATTGTCCGCTTGTACTATATAAGAAGATGCTGCGCTTAGTTCTGTTTTACTCTCTCTCTCTCTCTCTCTCTCTCTCTCTCTCTCTCTCTCTCTCTCTCGTATTTCTTCTTCTTTAATGTGACGCAGGAGTACGTCACCCTTTGAAGAAAGATGCGCAGCCTCTGCTCTTTTCCTTCAGGTACACAACTGACGACGCAATGAATGACGCACGCGGCCGCACCTTTGAAGTCTAGTATGATTCCTTTTCACGTGAAGATATGATTTGTGATTCTCTTTCTGCTGTCAAAACCTTCGTGCCTAGCCAAGTATTCACGTTTTATTTACATGTCACTGACTTGCCGCGCAGAAGGCTTTAGACAATTGCCAGCAAATCATCGGTGTGGAATCTTTTCTTCCTTTCTGTCTGTCCGTCTTGCTTCTTTCTTTCAGTCTGTCTTTTTATCAGTGGATTGTCATTAACTTTTCAGTAGCCAGATCAGTATTTTTGGTTATACAAGTTGTACGAATGTCAATCGTAAGAAGTCATAAATATAAACCAAGAGTACAAACATCTTTCACGAAATGGACGAGCCTACAACTTGTATACAGTTTGGTTTGTTTGTCAGGGGTAAATATCAGTGTGCCGTTCCGCTCCGCCTAGACGATGTGGTGCCGACACATCCATCACCCGCCAGCCAGCGCCCGCAGCAAATCACGTGCTCTCACCCCAAGAGTCAACCATCACACTGCTTTACTGTTGTTTCTGTTTACCACAGAACAACTCGATAGACGCCAGTCGCGATTAAACGTGTTCTCAGTTATGAATATTTCAATTGAATTATTTATCTTATAGCCAGAACAAACTCTCTCTCTCTCTCTCTCTCTCTCTCTCTCTCTCTCTCTCTCTCTCTCTCTCTCTCTCTCTATGTATGTTGGTCGGCTGAAGGTCCCGTGAGCAGGTTAACTTAAAGGTGGAGGACAGGGATCAGAAAGAACGGGCAGCCGCGTGCCACATCTGTTAATATCGCTACAAGAATCTAAGAAAGACTAACACAATGTTATCGAGTCATCATTCTCTGAGCTACCTGCAGCTCTGCCACAGACGGCTCTCAGCACCAACAGTAGCACGCATGAACCAAGAATCTCAATATAGGTAAATAGGATTTTGTCAGGTAGTAATTACAATAGTTACAGTATGTTTGTTGATGAAGTTAATTCCATGTATAAGTGTACTGTGAGTAAGAGACAGTGCCAAACAAATCGCTGTAAATGTTATAGATAAGGTTACAAGTGCAACAGCCGCTGCCACTGTAGTTTGACATATAGGAATAAAAACTTATTTAATGTTTTATTTCAATGTCACATTCTATACTTTCAATGTTTTGTTATTTCATTTTATTGTTCCGTAGGTTTTAGAAAACGAATTTCTAATCAAGAATATTGTTTTTTTCTGTTAATACTTTACTCCATGTTAGTAAATATGCCAAGAAAAAGATGGAATTCTTGTTACTTTGTAAATTATTTATCTTCAGTTAATAAATCAGCTGTTAACAAATTCAGCTGCTGTGAGATGATGTATAATTCTACTAAATTTGCGTCTGACAAGAATTGATTGACATGTGTTGTACTGTGACTTCAGAGGGCTGCGTGGCGACGGGGATGGCGGAGGTGGTGGTGTGGTCGTGGTGGAGGACACGTCGTCCCTCTCCTCCTCTATGATTGTGCCGAGGCTGGCCCGTGATGGCGGTGCAGCCTGTTGGACATTGGTGCTTTTCCTGGGCGAGGTGCCTGATACCAATGATACCTTGAACAGTAAACGAGAAGGCAGCAATAATCCTACTGGCAGTGACGGTCGTAATGAGGGAGGGAGAAAAGATATTAACGCCACACTCAAGAACAGCAACCAAGACATGAAAAGGTCAGTGTGGTAATGATTTGCAGTATTTGCTAACCTACGTATAGTGCTCAAATCTCATAATGACCAATCTTTGTGGTGTACTACTACTACTACTACTACTACTACTACTACTACTACTACTACTACTACTACTACTAATAATAATAATAATAATAATAATAATAATAATAATAAAATGCGGCAGTCTCCTGGAGGTGCCAGTACGTCCCTATAGAGGAAACAGGCAAAAATTTGAAGCATTTTGAAATCCTTCCTCTTAAAAGTTTCAGGCATAGGAATGAGGAGATACAGAAAAAGGTAGAGAATACCAAAGTTTACCGATAAATGTCATGAAAGAGTAGTATGTGCTGGTTCACTCGTGCATTGCTTGTTTATTCCATTTCAAGATTCTTGGAAAAGTCGGGTTTGTGGATGTTACCTGAGACTCGTGTGCTCGTGGTGGGCTGGGACACAACCGGGACTCTTCTGCTGCGTCATCCAAGCTTCCGCAACACAAGGCACCTCTTCCTGCTGCTACTGTTACCTGCAGGTAGGAACAACAATCTTGCCAGCGAACATTATATGACCCTTCACACGATTGCCTAGGAAACAGAACATCATCAGATATTTTCCTTATAATGTATTGCATTTGTTTAATGAAAAATATACTTTATGATTCTCTCTCTCTCTCTCTCTCTCTCTCTCTCTCTCTCTCTCTCTCTCTCTCTCTCTCTCTCTCTCTCTCTCTCTCTCTCTCTCTCTCTCTCATTGCTTAGAAAATGAAAGTCCTATTTATGTAATGGACTCATGAAGTACTTGCTAAGAATTCGTGGTAACAGTGAAAATATTGTCATAGGCTGTTCCCACCTTGAGCTAAAGGCATCTGCCATCATCTTCAGAATGTTAACTATAGGTTAGCTGGAGAGAGAGAGAGAGAGAGAGAGAGAGAGAGAGAGAGAGAGAGAGAGAGAGAGAGAGAGAGAGAGAGAGAGAGAGAGTCTTGGTAATACATTAATTTCCTGTTGAGTTTATTAGTTTTGCCTCTGCAGCCTCGTCATTCTTCAGTCAGCCTTTGTTTGTCATTATTCAGGCACGGATAAAGGCTGGACGGTGGAGTTATACCGCCGCTGCTTGTTTTGTCCAACGGGGAAGCAAAAGACTGAGTTACTCATGCGTGGGAAGGCAACACTGCAGATGCACCTGAACCAGCGTCTAATTCTTGGTATGTTCGAGTGCCAAGCTTCCCATGTATAAATATATCAGTATCGCTCTGTTAGCCTCAGCCACGCGGTTTACTATGTATACATTGCTTGAAGCAACTCACTTGTGTAAGTACAACTGCTTCCCCTTACGCCCATGCTGACGTGCTTCAGGGCGCCTGGCGAACCTTTGGGGAGCTCTTCTAACGGTGATAACGATGGATTATTTTCCCCACGTGGACTACCACCGGAGTGCAAACCATCAGCCAGGGGGCAAGGTGCTGCCTAAAGACTGCCTCGATTTCCGCATGGCGGACGCCATCGCCAGCCGCCTTAATTTCTCGTAAAGTGTCTCCTGCTCTATGCTAGCCCAACATTGTATCATCACTCACATTTATTCCATGTCTATTGAGTGTTGCTAAATGAACAGCCTTATGGGAAACACTAAATCTAAGATCAGAATGAATCTGTTTCAATTTGCATCTAAAGTAGAAAATATATTTCTTTGACTTTAATGGTGCCAGGTATGAGGTGCGAGAGCCTCCAGACGGACAGTGGGGCGTGAGGGACGATTCCGGCCATTTCACCGGCATTGTAGGGAGTCTAGAGAGGGAGGAGGGTGACCTGTCCATGGTGCTGACCCCGACTCCAGATCGTCTCGAAGTTATGGACCATTCCAGAATCTACGGTGAAGGAGCCTTTGTGATCATCTCGCTTAAGCCTCGACCCGCCACCCAGCATTGGGCTTTTGTCAAGTCCTTCAGAGGTAACTGTTAACTGGGACCAAAGAGGGGAATAACCAGAGAAAGAGAAAGAGAGAGAGAGAGGGGGGGGGGTCTGGCAGTAATTAATTAGGCATGACTCATTGAGCTTTACTGGAGTTTATTGGGTTAGTGGTTAGAATCTGAGGCAGTCTTCCCCTAGAAGTATTAGTTTCTTACAGTTGGCCTCATATTTGTTTGTTAGTGTTTCACGGAGTTTAGTTTCAATGCGGCCGTTGACCTTCAAACCTACAGCACAGATACAAGAGTGCGTTACCGCGGTGTAGCTATTTTGTGGGTGACATGTCTTCTAAAACTCCTTGTATGTGTTTCCTTTGCAGGTATTCATGGGTATTTTTTCACGCTGATGATCCAGAATCCTTGTGACAGTATTTCTTTGACCATGGAAATCCTGAAAACCCCAATTCCAGTACACCACCTAGTGTAGTCTGTCAAACGTAGCAGATACATTTGAGAGTGAGATACTATGGCAGTGTTATTCACTAATTTTTGCAAGGGAGCCACTTGGGTTAAGCACATTCATTGAGAGAGCCGCAGCTACTGCAAGTTAGCGTAACTCAACTAAATCAAATAGTACTGGGCTGCTGCTTGTGCAATATAATAAATAAGAAAAATAAGTCATTGTGATATTAGCCTAAATATCTCATTAATATATGTATATTACTTGAAAAATTATCATTTTTCTATTTATTTTTGTTTATTATTCGTTTCTTTATTTATTTCTCGAGAGCCGCAAATTGACTTATCGCGAGCCTCCAGCGGCTCGCGAGTCATGCAATGAATACCACTGTACTATGGTGTCATACGTCTTGATATGATGCAGATGAACTGTGGCTGATATTACTGGGCGTGGTGGTAGTATGGGGTGTGCTGCTGTGGGCGATGCTCAAGGCGTGGGGGCGGATAAGGAGGGACCAAGTGGTGAGATGGAACAGTCCGACCTCAGGCATATTGTACGGGTTCGGTGCCCTGATGGAGGACCCGCCCCACCGACCACCAACAAACCTTTCTGCTCAGGTGTGTGTGTGTGTGTGTGTATGTGTGTGTGTGTGTGTGTGTGTGTGTGTGTGTGTGTGTGTGTGTGTGTGTGTGTTTAAATCCCCCAGTCAAAAGAAAATCTGGAATCATACGTAAGTCTAAGTAAAAACACAAACAGCTACACCCTGAATGCAAGTATGAGGTGTGAGGAGGAACCATATCCTTACTATTACTTACGACTACTTACAAGGACCTCTAATTGCAGTTACACGTGTTTTAAAATGCGTTCTTCACTACTCTAATGACAGGATACCTTCTTTAGCAACACAAAAAACCCACAATATTAACAACCCAGTAATCTCCGTGACCTCTGAAAGCCGTCATGGTGAGAGAGCAAAGCGTATCTGAAAACAACCAAAGTAGTGTTAATTCTGTGACGCAGGTTATGGTGGGATGGTGGTTGGTGTCGTGCATCATAATCACCACAGCATATCGTTCCTCGCTCATCTCTCACCTCACCGTGCCTGGCATCACGCGCCCCGTCAATACCTTCGATGACCTCCTGGCGCTCGAGGGGTGGTCCTGGAGCGCCGAGACTGGCATACTTAACATGGCAGACAGGGATTTCTTCCTTGGCAGCCCGAGTCTGGTGGTGAGGGAGGTGTACCGTCTAATGCAGGTGTGTGTGTGTGTGTGTGTGTGTGTGTGTGTGTGTGTGTGTGTGTGTGTGTGTGTGTTCATTCATGTGATTCCTGCTTATCATAACTTGTGTTTCATTGTGTCAGTTCTACAGCCTTGAGGAGTCCCTGCAAAAAGTATTGGAGGGTCGACACTCCTTCATTACCTGGAAGAACTACATTGACGTAAGGATCGCCTCTCGTTATAGCGACGCGAGGGGCATCACGCCACTCTACATATCCAATAGGCGCTACCCGATATTTGGCGGGTACTCGTGGGGCTTCAGGTAAGTACTAAAGTCTC
>CM035205.1:2475257-2487757 GCA_020233015.1 Callinectes sapidus
AGGTATACTTTTAAGTCTTTTCATTGTCAGTTTTCTCCACACACACCACGGCGTAGTGTGGCCATAACGTCAGGTAGATTCCGCCTGTGGACCTACCTACTGTATGCGTTCCCGTTATGTGAAACTGTCCCAACCTTCAAATTCACCCATGATATAATTACTCCTATGCTCTGTTCCTCGTTTCAGTATACAATTTCTTCTCCCTCTCATGTGACCCCGTATAGCCCACATCTTGGCTACGACATTATAGACAGTATCTGTTTTCACCTTGGAACATCAGCAGAACCTTCCCTTCTGATGACGTCTTAGAGGAGATGAGCTCATGTTACTTATCTCTCTGACGTCTGTTGAATTACCCTTCAGGTATTTGGTTCATCATGTCCCGTTTGTAGCAGTCTTTCTAAGATTACATGAAAGTGAAATGCGAGTTATGCATGTATATTATTTTTGTATTCATTATGGGCGAGACCAACGTAGAGAACTTCCAAGACTTTTTTTTTCGTAAATATCTTAATAAGCAACAAAAGTTAATACTCTCTCTCTCTCTCTCTCTCTCTCTCTCTCTCTCTCTCTCTCTCTCTCTCTCTCTCTCTCTCATCATATTCATATAACAAACACTGCTAATGTAAGTAGGAAGATAAATTGCTGGTAATAATTACATTGTTACGTGTGTGGGTCAGTGACAGAATTCATGTTTGCTTGACATTAGAATAACGTGTTCCACCATTGCATGTAACTTAAAGCTTGTCAAGAAAATAAAACGGCAAACCATGGTGCCCTAAGTGACTGCGTTACGTGCGTGGTAACATACCGGAAGTCTTGGATACGGGGCGACCTCGGCCAGGGCCCCTCCCTCTACCCCCCAACCCTCCTCCTTCCACCGTGCAGGAAATGACTTGTGGGGGCCGTTTCTAAAACATCCATTACATGGAAGTCCGTTATCTGTGCTACAATAGGCATCATTAATGTATGGGAAATATGTAAAGACCTTAGTTTTAACCAATACATTTTCAGGAATTCGCCAAACTGCTTGTCATGGGATAGGGAAAAAAGAAAGAAAAAAAACGTCGTCTGATTTAAGGACTGCCTGATTCATTAATTTTGAAGATGGGCAATATCAGGTCGGTGATATAAGCAATATTCAGAATAAACTTAAAGATACGAAATAAAGAAGAGAGTGGTTTTCACGTTTATTCATCGATTAATTTCCTCGGAGTGTAGAGAGTTACCGAGAAACGGCCATGACAGCAGATCCTCACCATGACGTCATCCTTCAGGAAGTTCCAATAATACGCGAACCACAAAAGAATCCACATAAACACGGTAAAGGAGAGGCAAAATAACACATGCAGCATAGACAGAAAATTATATGAACCACTTCTATAGGGTTTAAAGGCGTGAGGGGGCTTAGGTGGCGGAGAAGCGGGTGCGGGGCGGGCATTTCAGAAGAGGATTTCAGAAGAGCCGAGCGTGTTCCAGCCTTACCCTACTTTCGGTGAGTGTGCCGTCAGCCTCACTTTTCCCGCTGCCCTGGCCACATTTAACACTTAGGCCGCATACAGAAGAGCCGGGTGAGTGGTGCTTTAGGTATAGTCACCAGCAAGTGCCTTAGTGTGGTCTACAGACGGTAATTATTGGTGCTATTGATCTCTGTTGAAGGGTGCGTCGTCTCCGCCTCGAGCTGGCAGGTCTTCGGCAGGAGCTCAATTATCTTAGGTTTTCTGTCCCGCTCCCTCTTTCCCCTCGATTCTGCTGTGTCGTGATTTCAAGTGCCCGTGGGAGTAGCATGCGAGGGTGGAGGTCAGTGGCTTCCCAGGGTGCCGTGGTGGTGGTGATGGTGGTGGTGGTGGTGAAGGGTAGGGCGGTGGTGTGGTGTCTGCGTCATGAGTGATTTTAACCTTTCTGGTGCCTTGGTAATGGAATAAGTGGGTTCCGTATGTCGTTTCCGTGGCCATGCTTCATGAGTTTGTGTGGTGGTGGTGGTTTCGAGTGGTTATAAGTAACAGGTGCCTAAATAAGATGGCAGCCATTTTTATGCACTAATTTTTTCCCCCTACTAGACAAAGCCACTAGTGTTTAAAGTCGATCCCTGTGCTTGCTTAGGCTTTATTTAGATGGCAGTGTGTATTGTAAGAGGGCGGAATGATGGTGTATAGGTTAGGCGGTGGCAGGATTAACTTAGAGCTACGTGTATAGGTAGGATGGACATTCCTCGGACATTTAAACCAAGGAAATGCTTCTGGTTTGTCTTCTTTGGGATGGTTATTCGCGAGGTACAGAATTCATTATGTGTGAAACTAGTTACCATTTTTCCTAATATTTGGGAATCCTCGGAATTTTTGTGTATTTTCTAGACCCTTCTCTATGGGTTTGCTTAGTTTGTGTGTTAGTCAAGTTGCCTTGCTGCTCTTTGCTCATTCTTTTCATTAGGGAGGGTGTCGGTTACAGTCATGGATACTCCAAATATGCCACATAAAAACCGGAAACCCAGTGGCAGGATGAGAAGTGTGTAGTGATTATGGTAAGGCCATAAAAACAAGAATGAGGTCATAACCTCGACCATATCAGTATTGCAGTGAATTATGCTGTTAGGTTAGCATTATCTCTCAAAGTAGGTGTGATGGCTGATCTTTGTGTGGTCATTGAGTGTTAGAATGGTGGTGGAGAGGAGCAGGGGAATAAGACCCATTAGTTGGTGTAAGTAGGCGATATCAGGCTATTTCTATCACAGCCTCATGATCATTGTGTACATGTTTATGTTCAGTGACCTGTTTTGTCTTGAACCAACATGACCCCTCACTTTCTTTGTTTCATTGTGCAAGGTGAGACTTTTTGTTCCAGCTTCCACTCTGGTTGCACAAGAAATGGATCATTAGAAGTGACATTAAACCTGTCTAGTGAAGGACTATATAATATATACCCCATTAATGGCTGGGGGAAGAACCAGTAACAATTTACAGTAGGACCTTTCTTTGCCAATAATGGTAATTTGTCTCCTTAGACTTTTAGGGAATGTAAAATTTGGTGTATTTCCATTTCTCCAACCAACACAACCTTGGGGAAATATTTACAAGGTGTCCATACTTGTCAGACATGGTCATTTGTCTCCTTGGTCTTTTCAGGAATTAGAACATTTGATCTATTTTTTGGCATCCCTAGTAGTGGAGTTCAAATAAAGTCCTATGTGAAGTGCAGTGAGGGAGTATACTGCCACTATCACATCCAGCACCAGTTATGATGATTTCCAAATGGCATTCACGTTCCCCTAAACTTGGCGGTATTCTTTCCTTTGTCTGAAGTGAGGTGAACTTGAACGCTGGCTTGCTTGTTTGTGTAGCTTTTTTATCAGGAGGTTATATGACCACTTCAAACATGGCAGTTGAGGGCACCATGTTAACCCTCCACATCGTTGTTGGGGCATGTAGATTGATTGAATGTTTTTCAAATATTAATGGAAGAATCCTTTATAAAAATATCTTTCCTGATAGTGTTTGCCTTGGTGAATGTAAAGAGGTCATTGGTAACCTTGCAACAGTGTCTTCCTTAGTTTATTGCTAACCTTGCATAGTGTTGAATATTTACCAGGCCCCGCCAGTGACACTCCTTTGTGTACTACTGTATGTCCTGCCTTTCTGACTCCTATAGGATGTGGATGTGAGGGTGAAGGATTACTAGTTATTTTGTACCCTACTGTTTTGTAACACTTCCTGCTTGTTTCATACCATTCCCTGGTAATTTTGTACCATCCTTCTGGCTGTTTCCATTCTAACCTAACCTTGCTGGGGAAGAAGTTCAACCTGTCACTGTTTTGTACCACCTACAAGTCAGTTCATACCTGGTACAAAACAGCTGGTATGAAACGACCAGTTTCTGGTTAGAGGAATTGTATCTTGATGGTTGATTGGCCATTTATTTTACGAGACAAACACTACAATAAAGAATTAGCTTACCACACTGTACACATATTAATCCAAGGTTTATTTTCCCCGTTTTGAAAGTTGTATTCGGTCTTCTGTTTCTATTTTGAGATACGTTTCTCTGTCAGGTTCTGGATTAGATTAACATGCCTTTTTTTCCTTTTTTTCAGGGGCTCACATTTTTCCTGAAGAGCACCATTTTTTATCAGGGTGGGTTACCAACAAGCAACAACGGACGGGCAGAGGAGCCAGGGGGGTGCTTCTCGCTCCGTGGGAGGAAGGTAACCCTGAATTTTGAAGTTTCTGTAATATGTTTTCATATGAAGATGACATAAGTTGTGATATATGATAGTCTATTGATATAATAACTTTGAATTCATTGTAATAGCAGTTGTAGAGGCATCTATTTTGGCTGTCACTTGCAGTATCAAGTTATTTAGCTTAAGAGAAGGGTTTTTGTACATGTGTATGCATTGTTATGTACAGGGACGACTTGCGTTCCCTATCCAGCAGCAAAAGGCGATGGATCCCTCCTTCTAGCTTGAGACGAGATGCACTTACCCCAGACAACAAATATGACCTCACTTTCCGAAAGGTAAGACCTTCGTTAATTCCCTTTCTAGTTGAGATATTTGTATTGTTTTACTATCATAGTTAAGAATCAAGATCAGAGTTTGTGAAGAACTTTTAATGAATTGTTCTCTTATATCAGTTACTGTATGATCATGTTATGGAATTTTAAGGGAATAAGGAATGGTATTTCAATAAAAGTTTTATTTCTTGATAGGCCTTGGATTATTTTGTTTCCTATTGATTAGATCACTGCTGATGTGTGTGTGTGTGTGTGTATTTTGTGTACTGCACAGCTATCATTGTTTTCTCTTGCAGGTTCGAGGAGTTCTCAACAAACTCACTCCTGAGAAGTTCAATAAGCTAAGCAATGACATCCTAAATATAGGCCTTGATTCCACCACAGTTCTCAAAGGTGTCATTTTGTTGGTAAGTTAAAAATGGGTGATAACTGTGGATACAAGACCACTTTGTTCTTAGATTTGAGAGAGTTCAAAAGGAAATGTCTTCTAGTTTTCAATCAATATTTTGTAAATCATTAAAATTACCAAAATATTTTTTAATATGCATTTTATAACACTGATTATATACTTAATGATTTATTTAGTTCAGACATTTTGTTACATGTTTGTTTTTATTTCCATCAGATCTTTGAGAAGGCCCTTGATGAACCGAAATATTGTTCTATGTATGCACAGCTGTGCAAACGGCTGTCAGAAGAGGCTCCAAACTTTGATCCACCCGACGGACCTTGTACTTATAACCGCTTACTGTTGAGCAAGTGTCAAGTAAGTAGTGGTGTAACAATGAATGTCAGGAGTATTTGTGAAGTAATATTGTATTTTACCAAATTACATGGAGTTTTGGCCAGTCTAGGTGGCTATTTTATCAAGACAGAAATAAATAAGGAAATAAAGTCTGTTTGATCAGTTTTTTATTCTGGTAAATTGATATTTCTGATGGAGAGTCAGCCGAAAGTCAAGGACAAATGTCTTGACACCTACCTCTTAAATAGAGTGAAATCATAGGAAGTTGAAAATACAGGGGCGAGTAGGGAGTTATATAGTTTACTAGAGAAAGTAATGAATGATTGGGAGTACTGGTTAACCCTTGCATTAGAGAGTTGAGTTGTACAGAACATGGGTGAGAGGAAGAAGAAAGTCTTGTGCAACGAGGCTGCAGGAGGAGGGGAAGCATTCAGTTGGCAAGATCAATAGTGTGCATTTATGAATCTTTCCTCACCTCCCTTTGTATTTTGTTGAACCAACAGGATGAATTTGAGCGCCGACGCCGTGCCTCTGAGGCATGGGATGGGGCAGATGGGACAACACTTACACCGGAACAATATGAAGAACGATCAGCAGCAAAACGCAAAATGGTCGGCAACCTTCGTTTCATTGGTGAACTGGGCAAGTTGGAGATCATTCATGAGTCCATTCTTCATCGTTGCATCCAACAGGTAATTGATTCATTGTCTTCCAATTGTTTATTGTCACTTTAAACTTTGGAGTGAGATTCAGTCTTGTTATTGTTTATTCTATACCTGCTGAGATTGGAATCCTTCAGATTTGACTCTGCTGCTCTGGATTCAATCCTTTCCTCCTCATTCAAATTATTCAACATTAACATTACTTTCACACATGTATCCCTTTTCCTAATCTCATCACCATCAGAGTGATGGTCCTTAAGTATCAGAACCTTCAGTTTTATTCAAATAATACAACTTAATATTTTGTCTGCAGCTGTTGGAGAAACGCAGGCGTAGACCAGTGGTTGACTTGGCTGAGGATTTGGAGTGTCTGTGCCAGATAATGAAGACATGTGGAAAGGTGCTGGACAAGCCCAAGGCTAAGGTAATATAAGCAACATCGGAAAACTTTTAATTTCCGAACAGACCAGTGTGTTTGTGTGTGTGTGTGTGTGTGTGTATATTATATATACACACACACACACACACACACACATATATATATATATATATATATATATATATATATATATATATATATATATATATACACACACATATACATATATATAATACGCATATCTCTCTCTCTCTCTCTCTCTCTCTCTCTCTCTCTCTCTCTCTCTCTCTCTCTCTCTCTCTCTCTCTCTCTCTCTACCTCCACAATTTTGGATGAAAGAATAATGATTTTTCTTGTTCCTCAGCCTTTAATGGACCAGTACTTTGAACGCATGTACCAGCTGAGCAGCAGTGTGGAACTCCTGGCAAGGATCCGCTTCATGCTGCAGGATGTGCTGGATTTGCGTGCTGCTAACTGGGTGCCACGCAAGGTAGCCCAGGTGGATGGTCCTCGTACCATTCGTCAGGTATGCAGCAACCTTCCTATTTTGTTGCTCCTTGACTTAAAACTAATTTGTAACATTTATTGAATTCTCATTTTCTAAGATCTTCCATTTTGTTTACTTTTTCTCTGGATGAGGTGCATTGATAGTCAAAACTTTAGGATGTTATTTTGTGTTACAAGCCTTTCACTTCCTGTTTGTGAGCCTTGCAAAACTTTTCTAGGATTAATTACATATTTGCCATTTGATTTTCAGGTGCGGGAGGAAGCAGCGCACGACCTTGGTGTTTACATCCCACCACCCTCATCACATGGACCTCCGCGGTCCTCTGGTCCCATGTCTCCTTTAGCTGGTGTTTCATCCTTTTTCCCACCGGTAAGGATTTTAGGCATTTGTCAAATGGTTCTTCACTCACTGTGTGGTACTCGCACTGCACATATTTCCAGCTCTGGTCTCTTTCTGTTCCTCCACTTTAACCTTTACCGCCTGGTGATCGTACATGAACGATCATAGGTGACGCCGCTGGTGAGACGGTGATCGTTCCGGTAATCAAGAATTTTCCCGCCGCACATTCGTATTGTCGTGCAGCTCTCTCGACTCACAAGGGGAGCCTGAGCATCTGCTGGTAACACTTCCCATATGCTGAGTTGCCACTTTGACTGTTTTTGCATACTATTCAGTTAGATTTTCTCCTTCATGGAGGCAACACCTGGCAACCCCCAGGACCCGGCGGGTAGTTCCCCGCCTCCGCTTGAAGAAAGCGGCATGGATGAGGAAATACATGTTGCATATTATGATTCTGATTTTAACATAACTGATGAGAGTGACGATAGTGATTTTTGTTTAGAGACCGATGAAAGTGAGGAGATCACTAGTGATGATGATATTGTGGGATATACTGCACCGCTCTCTCTCTCTCTGTGTGTGTGTGTGTGTGTGTAGCCAAAAATAAACTCACTCTACCTGCATGAGAGAGAGAGAGATTCGCGGGCCATTTCGTCATGCTGCTGGGCATTTCTGGTCAGCGGGTTACAATGCACGCTCTGACAGTAATCTTTGATGGGCTGTAATTTTGCTCTCAGATGTCATAGCATGCTTGACAGTACATCATTGTACTCAGAATTAAAAAGATAAATGGATTTTTATCAATGAAATTATCTGCAAACATTTTCCTATATTCCAAAAGTTACCCGGAGATGGGAACTGAAAATAAATTAACTAGCTGTATGCTAAGGGTTAATCATACCTTGATCTCAACATTTGAGTATCAGTCATCTTATATAGGTAAAAATTGAAATTGTCTTGAACGTGGCCTGAAATGTCATTGAATTGGATTCCAGCCGGGAGGGAACCGCACAGGCATGGAGGATGTGTTTATGGGAGCGGTGACACTAGGAACAGGTCCAGGAGTCATTTCTTCTCAGCCTGACAAGTATGGATATGACTCTAATGGATATGGCTCAAATGTGAGTGGAGGAGGTGGATACAGGCCACGACAGCAACAAGGAGTAAGTATTTTTTTCTTTTCTCAATGCATTGTACTCGGGTGCACACTGTTGATCTGTTATTCCCAAGGGAATCATTTGTGTAATTCTCCAGTTTGTGAAAGTGACCAACTCTGGTTGAAAATCTGTAAGCTACATACAAATTCCATTCATATTTGTACCATTTGGCAAAGATTTCATTCAGTTGAACATCATATGGTTCCTTAATTTCTGATTCCGTAATTTATAGTACTTTCCTCAGAATAAACACTTCAACAACCAGAACTTCAGCAGACAGCAACAGAACAATCAGTATAACCAGCAACAGAATTATAGCAATAGTAAGTATTGAGTATTTTGGTAATATTTGCACAATGTATTTAAGTGCATATATGTACTAAATGGACTGACTTGTATACACCTATGTTTATATTTACTCATCCAAAGTGTTTTTTTTTTTTAATCTGATTGATTTCCTTGTTTTATCCAGTAGCTACAAAAGATCTGCCTCCTCGATTCAAGAAGATTCTGAGTGTGTCCAATACCAGCGGTTCAGGCAATTCAGATGGGGAGGTGTCCCTTCGTCCTGCTCCCTCCAGCATGATGCTCAAACCCAAGACACCTGGGATACTTCCCCAGAGTGCCTTGGGCAACCAGCAGAGTAATGACCACCACCACTCAAACTTGCCTCTGGCTCCTCAAGCCCAGGCACCAAACCAGAAGCCCAATCCACCTCACCTCCATAAAGATCCTCCAATACTCATCAAGCAAGCATCAACTGACAAAGCACGTGACAAGAAGAAGGATAGGGTTAGTATAACTATGATTTATGTAATAACATTTTGTACTGCATGTTCTGAACACTGCCAATGATTCAGGTAGAATTTAAGGAAATTTTGGTATATGAAAATGCAAAGAGACTTCCAACATGTGGCAGCTCGTTCTCTATTCGGTGGAGAATTTTGAATGATTTAATTGCTGTTTGATTGATTGAACATTACATTATCTTCTCGGGTAGAATTTATCTCAATAAACATTACTTCATCACAATATTGCTGTAATTAGGAACACTGCATTATGGTGTGGCACAGTGGTGGGCAAGGATAGGACTTCAGCTGATCATAACTCACCTGCCTCTCCTCCCTGCCTGCTACTGTCTCTTGTAATGCAATGAATCGGATATAACCTACAGCCACATACTACTATATGAGTCCATTTCACTAATTTCTTCACTATCTATTTCCAATGAACTACTCTCTTTCTCTCTCTCTCTCTCTCTCTCTCTCTCTCTCTCTGTTTCTTGTGGTTGTAATGCGTGTCATTTCTTGAACAGGGCCCGAGCCGTGAAGAGTGGCTTCGTCGAGTGAAGAATGTTTATGAAGAGTTTCTGAAGGAACAAAATTTGGATGAAGCTGTAGAAAATTATCGATGTTTGAAGGTGCCTGAACGCTTCACTGCTGAAACTGTCCACGCCACCATCAATTATTTATTGACTTTGGAGGGTAAGTACAGATAGTGTCCCTCATTTTTGTTAGTACATATAATTATACTCTACTTAGATATATATTAAATATTCATTAAATTTATCTGTTTTGAATTTTTATCATGTTATTTGTTCCATTTTTCTTACTTGTCCTAAACATGATTATAAAAGGTTTGGTATTAAGTTGACATGAATGGAAATGGACTGTTCTATATCAGCTTTTTTTTGTTAATGGTTAGACTTGTTTGGATTTGTAGTTTTTATACGATACAAATAATTCCATTTATTACAGAGAGCAACCGAGAACTTGGGTCTCAGTTGATTGAGAGGCTGCGCTCAGAGGGCCTCATTAATGTGGATCGTCTTTTCGATGGTGTGAAACTGGTTAGTGAAGTAGAAGTTTTACAAGTTCTTGAAATACAGTTGTTGCTTACTGAATTCCATCTGTCTGTCTCAGGTTTGTGCTGTACCGTTCTTAAAGTCCATCAGATTTTGAAGTGACATTAACATGCTAATCTTGCAGGTTCTTGGTAGGCTGGATGACCTGGTGACGGATGTTCCTCGGGTCAAATCCCACATGGCTGGAATCTTGGGTTACTTGGTTGGATCAGGCACTCTGGCTCTGGCTGATATAGCTGAACCACTGGAAGGGGGACAACATTTCCCTCTCTTCTTGCTCACTCTTCAGACCCTGCACAAACTTCATGGAAAAATGAAATTAACTCAGATCTTTAATGATAGCAAGGTAAATTGAATTGACTCAGATCTTTAATAATAACTAGGCAAATTTAATTAACTCAGATTTTTAACAAAGCAAGGCAAATTTAATGGACTTTGTTCTTTAATAATAGCAAGATAGGTTTAATTAGCTCAGATCTTTAATGATAGCAAGACAAATTTAATGGATCTTTGATAATAGCAAGACAAATTTAATGGATTCTGATCTTTAATGATTGCAAGGTAAATTCAATTTATAATATTCTTGACAGGTTGTTTTTCTGTTGATGGTTGTTTTTTACACCATTTTGATTTCTTTCAAAGGTGGATAATTTAGGAATTGTTCCAATGCTGAATGATTAGCATTATGTAATTTATTCTTTTTGTAGTTTCAAAGCTTGACTTTTTGTAGATTGAAACTTGTTAATATTTCAGAAACATTTCGTATGAATGAATTTCCATGCGTTACTTTTTATCCTACAGGTGAATCTTCTCAATCTTCTGCCGGAATCCGATCGGACCAAGGAAAAGCTGGCAGATCTTCTTGAGGACCGTGACTTGTCCTTCCTATTCCCACTTTTGAGGATTCAGTCTGATTTGTGGCGAGCCCTCGTTTCTGACCCAACGCCTCACACACTCTACAAGTACATAAAGGACACACTGGATGTGGAACACCATACTGCTCCAGGGTTTATTAATGCTTTGATGACAGTATTGGTGAAATATATAACACAGGTATGCTTGATAACAAGATGCATAGAGGAGAGTACCTTCCAGTAAAGAATGACAGAACCAGAGGATATTTATGAAAAATGAATCCAATGTTTGTCAGATGTCTCACTCCATCTGGGAGCATTCTCATTAGGGTGTTGTCACAGCTAAAGGACTTTTTCCTTCCCTCATGTCCTGATATTCTAGTTTTTGTTTTGTCTAGGCTAGAATGTTCAACAATACAAAGTTATTTAGGTGAAACAAGTTTTTAATGATTTATACAAATATGAAATTGAAGTATGAATAATTAGTATAGATAAATTCTAAATAATAGTGGAGACTAGTACTGTGTTGAAGATGGAAAAGGGAGGAGAGAGTCCCTTCTGCCTGATTGCAGTCTTGAAGTGATATTGGATCTTAAAGGTTTAGTAAAGGATGTATGGAATTTTTTAGTTAACAATTTCATCATTTTGTATGAAATGAATTCAGGGTGACATAGCCTTTTTCTTCCAGGAAACCACTTTGGCCTCTGGATGTGATCCAACTGTGATTCCAGAGAAACTTGTTACTGAACAAGAACAAGAACTTTTGGCAAAGTTCAAACCTGTTCTTCAGGCTTTCCTTCATGATCATTTACAGCTTCAGGTTACAGCTGTATATGCTCTACAGGTGTTCACATACACTCACAACTTCCCCAAAGGTAAGTCAGGAAAATGGACTTTAAAAAACTGTATACTGACTGTTTAGTGTCTTTTGGAGTTGTAATTTGTGGGTATTTTTTATTTATCTTGCTTTATTCTTTTCCAGGGATGTTATTGAGGTGGTTTGTGAATCTGTATGATTTAGAGATCATAGAAGAAGATGCTTTCTTGACTTGGAAGGAAGACCTGAGCCAGGATTATCCCGGCAAAGGAAAGGCACTCTTCCAGGTAAAAACATTTAAGCATGGCATGTTTATATTATGTTGTATATGATAACACATCTGAGTTGACAGTCCCAGTATTTTAACAATCAAGACAAAAAGCACAAATTTCAAGTAATCTTTTTGTTTGTCTTTCATATCTCGGCTTCGAAAATTGTAATGCATTGCCACAACTAAGACCATCTCATCTCAGTTGTGTGACTTCTCTTGGAGACTTCCATTTTGTCAACTGTTCTATATACTTTGAAATATCATGGCACTCAAACAGAGCATCAGTGAGACATCCATGGTAGACATTAAAGTATTTAAGATAATGAATGAGATCTAGTGGAGGTAATAATTGTATTGTTGATTTGTTGCCACGAGTAATCAACAAATCTTTCTCC